>JANTCA010003984.1:0-10460 GCA_024741275.1 Chironex yamaguchii | reverse complement strand
TATGAAGAAAACCTATCAGTGTATCCTGCAAAGCAGTCCTATAAATGGATAGTATGAAGAAAGCCTATCAGTGTATCCTGCAAAGCAGTCCTATAAATGGATAGTATGGAGAAAGCCTGTCAGTGTATCCTGCAAAGCAGTGCTATAAATGGATAGTATGAAGAAAGCCTATCAGTGTATCATGCAAAGCAGTTTTATAAATGCATAGTATGAAGAAAACCTATCAGTGCATCATACAAAGGAATCCTTTACATGGATAGTATGAAGAAAGCCTATCAGTGTATCGTGCAAAGCAGTTCTATAAATGGATAGTATGAGGAAAAGCTATCAGTGCATCATACAAAGGAATCCTATACATGGATAGTATGAAGAAAACCTATCAGTGTGTCCTGCAAAGCAATCCTATACATGGATAGTATGAAGAAAACCTATCAGTGTATCCTGCAATGCAGTCCTATAAATGGATTGTATGAAGAAAACCTATAAGTGCATCATACAAAGGAATCCTATACATGGGTAGTATGAAGAAAACCGATCAGTGTACCTGCAAAGCAATCCTATACATGGATAGTATGAAGAAAAGCTATCATTGTATCCTGCAAAGCAGTCCTATAAATGGATAGTATGACGAAAACCTATCAGTGCATCATACAAAGCAATCCTATACATGGATAGTATGAAGAAAACCTATCAGTGTATCCTGCAAAGCAATCCTATACATGGATAGTATGTAGAAAACCTATCAGTGTATCCTGCAAAGCAGTGCTATAAATGGATAGTATGAAGAAAAGCTATCAGTGTATCCTGCAAAGCAATCCTATACATGGATAATATGAAGAAAACCTATCAGTGCATCATACAAAGTAATCCTATACATGGGTAGTATGAAGAAAACCTATTAGTGTATCCTGCAAAGGAATCGTATGAATGGATAGTACGAAGGAAACCTATCAGTGTATCCTACAAATGAAGAAATCCTATCAGTGTATCCTACAAATGAAGAAATCCTATCAGTGTATCCTACAAATGAAGAAAACCTATCAGTGTATCCTACAAATGAAGAAATCCTATCAGCGTATGTTACAAAGCAGTCCTATAACTGGATAATATGAAGAAAACTTATAAGTGTATTCTACATAGCAACCCTGTGAAGAAACCGTATGGAGGAAGCAATCAACCAAAGCATCTCAATGCAGAAATCACGCAAACGAAATGCTATGTATGTATGCATAAAGCAATCCTATGATTGGATCTTACAGTGAGTCCTTTGATCGAGTGAGATGAAGACATCATGTAGACAACTCGCATACAGGATCCCATGAAGGAATCTTGTAATCATTCCTATGAAGGAATCTTGTAATCATTCCTTTGAAGGAATCTTGTACAGCATTCCTATGAATCAATCTTGTACAGCATTCCTATGAATCAATCTTGTACAGCATCCCTATGAATCAATCTTGTACAGCATCCCTATGAATCAATCTTGTACATTATTCCTATGAAGGAATCATGTACATCATTCCTATGAATCAATCTTGTACAGCATTCCTATGAATCAATCTTGCACAGCAATTTATGAGGAAATCATGTAGAGTAATCAGGTTAAGGAATCGTGCAAAACAGGTCTTTTAAATAGGTCTGCCATCCATCACATCCTTGAAATGATTTCCCTTACGAAGGCAAACTAAGTAAAGGGAAGACGGATTCTAATACGGCATTTTACAACCTAGCGCACGTTATGTGTCACATGACATACACATGGTTTCATCCCGTGCACGACTACTGAATTTTCTTGGCAAATGTAAACTGACTTTGCGACCCATGGATCACTCATCAAATGACCTCGCTGTAATCATGGGGGAATTTTAATCGATACTGTATGATTACGTAACTTACCGTTGTGTAACAACTTATGTAAGAAGCCAAGTATATTCTATATAAACATAGATAAGCAAACCGCATAATGAGCCAGGGAAAAGAAAACAAACACTCCCTAAAATCAACTCATAGGTGGGTTTTGTAGAATTTTCATGCTGACACAAAGTACAAAATCGCATTGTACAGTTTGTATATGTATATATGTAGAATCAACAGTTAATAGTATAGTCAAGTGACATCATATTTACATCATTACTTTTATATGTACAACAGTGATAACAAAAACCTATGGTTTGTCTCATGAAAATCTGAGTCAATTATATAATTTCATACTAACATATTTTATGAAATTCGATTCACTCTACTATGGCCAATCACAATTGACTGTGAAATTTGTTCTTGGAACAAACATTGCATTAAATTAAACAGTACATGTTGACAATTCAACAAACTCTGAAAGGATGAAATAAGCTTAAAGCTTAATGGCTAAAGTGGGGTCACGAAAGGATACCACCAAAGGGCCAGATCAATAAAAGTAATGCAAAAAACATGACAAGGGATAGCAAGGTGACTTGAGCTATGCTGGGTGTGAAATACAAGTAGTCGGATCATAATCATAAAGGCTTGAGAAACAACAGAAGCGTAAATTGACGTGATATAGAATCAGGAACAAGGTAGTTACATGGGAAAAAGGTGACTACAAAGTAGAAGGAAAATGGTCACAAAGGAGAAAGATGGATACAAAGAATGAAGGAGGTTACAAAGACGAAAGAACGTAGCTGCAAAGGAGAAAGAATGCGGATGACCCAAAGATGGAAGTAATCAAATAAATATCAAACATACTATAAACTGCACTACACGTAAAAATAAAACGCACTGCAATCTAGATCTCTGTACAAGACACTCTCTGTACAGGAGATAATTATCTGTTGGAAAGCATTCCAAGCTTCCTCAGTTAAAGGTGACGTTTAGAACAAGATAAATATGAAGGTTTCCCTCGTCCTCATTGGCATTATCTTAAGAACCATCTACTATACAACAAATATTAATTTTTGGTTCTCAATATTCGACAATGATATAGATAGCTGCATTAACACAACTGTAACAAATGCAAATCTATAAGCACGGCGATCCCATTACAGAAAATCAGAGAATACCAACCCCCGACGTCATACAAGGGAACACGAAGATTGGTAATCACATCAGCGAATACTTGGGATTCACAATAGCGAACGGCAAGCCCGGTATTCATACCAGAGAATGTTAAGCCTGGTATTCATATCAAAGAACACCAAACTTGCTAATCATATCAAAGAATACCAAGCCTGGTTCTCACATCAGAGGACACCAAACTTGCTAATCATATCAGAGAATACCAAGCCTAGTAATCAAATCAGAGAACACCAAACTTGCTAATCATATCAGAGAATACCAAGCCTGGTAATCATATCAGCGAACACCAAACTTGATAATCATATCAGAGAATATCAAGCCTGGTAATCAAATCAGAGAACACCAAACTTGACAATTATATCAGATAACACAAAACTCGAAAACCGTGCCAAGCCTTGTATTCATATCGGGGAACACCAAGCTCGCCAAACATATAAAAGAATACCAAACTCGATAATCCTTTCAGAGAATATCAAACTCGATAATCCTATCAGAAAATAGCAAGCCTGGAAATCATATCAGAGAATACTAAACTCGTTAATCATACAACAGAATGCCAAGCTGGTTTCGGAATGACAGATCGTATGGAATAGCATATAACACCTAGTTTTGTGTTAAATAACAGGGTCCATGACCTGTTAGATCCACTTTAAGTATTGCTTAACTTAATTGAGTAATCGCTTTGTTTCTGAGTTCCAGGTAAACAATAACATTTTGGTAAAAACCAACGTATAGTTATGATAATCAATAACTTTGGAAAGGAAACTTGACGCCTCCCTGAGCTTAATAGTTTAACAAAAACAGTCTATAGGTACGTCTTCATCCATACACATCTATTCCTGCAACTTGGTGTCGGTCAGTCACTGTGTCACACGTTGAGTGGGGCGTTAGTCTTCTGTCACCCTTTGCCTTAGAACACGGCATGAATGGCTTACTATAAAGATGGTTACACTAGGCAACTTGCTCAAGGTCAAACAAGTATGTTATCTTGCTGTCACGTCTCTGATATTACTACCGACTACAGAACCTGAGTCAGTACCGTCGTTCCTCTATTACCGACCTTTGTGAACCATTCCCACTTAACATAAATCTCAGTGTATCGTGGAACCGGTCAAACAAGTTGCTCGAGTAGACAGACCGGGCGCGTTACTGGTTAAAATGCTGCAAGCAGTGGTCTCCAATAATAAAATGAACCTTAAACCTCCAGTTATCGAATGCATCTTAAAACTCTGGTAATCAAATGAAACTTAAAACCTCCATTAATAAGATGCACTTTAAACCTCAAATAATCAAATATACTTTAAACTGCCAATAATCAAATGTACGTTAAACCTCAAATAATCAAATGCACCTTAAACCGCCAATAATCAAATGTACGTTAAACCGCCAATAATCAAATGTACGTTAAACCTCAAATAATCAAATGCACCTTAAACCTCCAATAATCAAATGTACGTTAAACCGCCAATAATCAAATGTACGTTAAACCGCCAATAATCAAATGCACCTTAAACCTCCAATAATCAAATGTACGTTAAACCGCCAATAATCAAATGTACGTTAAACCTCCAATAATCAAATGCACCTTAAACCGCCAATAATCAAATGTACGTTAAACCGCCAATAATCAAATGTACCTTAAACCTCCAATAATCAAATGTACGTTAAACCGCCAATAATCAAATGTACGTTAAACCTCAAATAATCAAATGCACCTTAAACCTCCAATAATCAAATGTACGTTAAGCCTCCGGTAATCAAATGAAAATTAAAACCTCCATTTATCAAATGCTCCAATAATCAATTGCAACTTGAACGTGCGAATAAGAACTTACTTTTACAGTAATTTTCTACTCTTCCTCTGGCCATTCTGTCAACGTTTTTTTATCCCTAAGCGTTCTTGTTAAAATGTTTCTACTTTCAGGATTGTCATTAATTAGTGTGCTTACTTGTCTCTTTATCCTTCAAAGTCACAATTAATTTTGACACTTGAAAATATTCAAACTGATATACACGTGTTATAAATTCATAACATACCACACAAGTAGCATATAAGATATTATATATTACATGCTATAAAAAGCATATGCTGCAACACATCGTGCACATGTTATATATAACATATTATATATTATACATTACATAATACATATATTGCACGTTTCGAATAGTATAGTAACTTCAAAGCTAATGCCGGCTTGATTCAAACGAGGATGTAACGTTCAAGCGCAATTGGTTCCTCATAAATAAACACAACTACCAACTTACCATAAGTTTTCGTAAAAAGGATACTCCAAATTATAGTTATTTTGTATTCATACAACAAACAGACCTAAAATGACTTCAAGGTACGCAAATTGTTACTTCGTGAGCGACGAAAAATTATGAATCCTTGTGATAACACAAACAGGGCTCAGCCCTAGACAAATATATATAATATACACGATACAAGTGTGTCGGGTTATAATTTATATGTACATACATGTATGTATATATATTTATATATACATATCATGAACTTATAAAGGATATTTGTCTCTGATGCCACAAAACTAGCCAAGGACACACGTACCTTTATAAATATAGGAAGGGGCTTTTCAATTAGATACAGAATAATCATAGGATAATACAGACTCGGTCAGACTACGATAATTATTAATGGCCAGTGAGTTAAAGGACAACAGCTGTATTTAATTAGAGACCTGTGGTTTTGAAATGAAGTTTTCTTTCGCCTGTACCCATGAAGACAACGGAAACCTGAATTCCAATGACGATCGAAACTGCAACACTACGAACAAGACAGAAGAGATGATTACAATTGATATGTTATTGTTGTCACCAGGAAAGTGCTGATGGGGCGTGGGGGTCTTGACGTCCCCAATGTCTATGAAACTTTAAGGACGTTTGTGCAGGGAATTTAGGATGAATTGGGTGACTAAATTTCAACATGTAATTTACTGATTTTGTAGCTCATAGTTTCTAAAAGTCAATTTTCGTTTTTGTAGTAGTCTAAATACCTTGACGTTTCCTTGTGTGCTTTAAAAAGTTGGTCAAAAATATAGTTGGCCTTTCCCCCTTTTTTAAGATTTCGAAACCATAAATTTGCAGAACAAATGTCTTAATTGTGCACCTTAAAAGGATACATTTTTGTATTTTTCAGCCACCCCCCTTAATAACTTTTGTTAAGACGCATCTATCATCCCCCGGTTTATTGCAACATATAGTTGTTCAAAACAATGGCATTAAAATTAATACGGATATCTCGATATGCATGAAATAATCGACAATGAAGCCCTTGCTTATCAGATTCAGTGTTATTTATTGCAAATATTTACCGTACCGCAGTCATATCCATCTTACTGCAGATTCGATTCCCGAGGCTATCTTAGATTGGCATCAAATAGACTTTTTTATCCTTAATGTAACTTGTAAAGCTTTGAACAAATCACGTCTTCTCATTAACTTTAACTTCAATTTCCGGATATGAGATGATCCTTATGTCTACACAAATTTTGTCTACAAAAATACAAGCTCGTTTCATAGGAATTAGATGGTTATTAATATATTGTTATGTGAATAACATTTATTTAACGTTTGTCTTAGGGTCAGCCTTTTGACTTGAAGCTGTAAAGCAAGGTCACACTGAATAGAAATAGCGAGAAGAGGAAGTCAGGTAGTACTGAAACTGGTCATGTGAAATCAATTTCACTTGAATGCTGTATATCAAGCCATACCACTGAGGCAAAATCGCTTTTGTTTCATGCCAGAAGGTGGCAGAATGAATACAGAGCGAAGACGAGCTGGCTGCTAATTCATAAATGATAATCGTTTTCCTGTCAGAAACCAAATCCAGTCTTTTTAAACCGAGACAACAAAGCCTACACTGTTGGGAACCAGTACTATTGGTGCCGGTGACTGTGTGAATTCTGAATGAGGTAACTGTAACTGCAAGAGGGCATTACGTTGAACGGGCCAAGTGTCTCTTTGTAGTAGTGCTATAAAAGAAGCCAGAAGGGACGAGTACAGACAAGACGTTGATGGGGCTGCCTGTGGTGAGAATTGCCATCAAGGATTCTTAAATGCAAGTGAGGGAACTCACAATGCAAATCATCGACAACTCATTCCGCAGTGGCAATAATAACAAAAGAGCAGATGAGGATCGGATCAATACAGTAGGAATGTGGGTTTACAGGAAAATGGTGAAGATGAACTAAACAGAACATCGTACACATGAAAATAGATTATACCAGTTGCAACTTCACAGATAAATACTTCTCCTTATCAAAAAGAGGAAATACTTCAGACACTACTCCGAACCGAGTGACTGTTTCCTGTTCGAAGGAATGGTAAAAAAGTCGGCCTCAGAGATGCTGACGACAAAAAACATAAAGCGAACAGACAACATCTAGAACATGGCCCAACAAGACAGTGCTCCCAAGCCCAACGGACACTACGCAGCGAGCCTTGGAAGGGCACAAAGATCTGTAAAAGGCCGGGCGGGCTTTTTAAACCAAGGATACCGAGAACGGTCATGAAAGTCACGTTTGCTAGGATACTGAACCATCTAAAGAAATTTTCTAAGCGACTCATAAAACAAACAGCTTGTTGTTTTGTAAGTAGGCAAAGCGAGAGAACACTAACTTTGACGTGGAGTATAGGAATCATCTCTCAATAAATTTGCAATCAATTTCCTAATTAACAGGAAACAAAAATGTTTCTTGAGGATAACAATGTATTGCCGTAGGGCTAATATATAACCAATAAAATATACTTGTAATTATTCTGCACGTTTGAGGAAGAGAAGGATACATCAGAGATTTTTCGGCTTACATGACCTTTCTCATCTGATAAAGTAAGGTACATAGTATATAGGTCATATATCTAATACATATGTTCATCCAAGGAGAGCTGGGTCTCACTAGTATAGAGCCAATCAGATTAGAGGCAAAAAACAATAAAAAGGCAAGAAAAGACGAAAACAAGAAGTAAATACCACAGCAAACATACTGGCAGTTTTATTCCATTGCATATTTAACTTGAACACTGGAGTTGTATTTCTTGCAATATTTTCCTGCACAAAAAAACCAAAGATAAATAAAGCATACAATTACCTTTAAGCAATAAAATAGCAATTGTGTTAACACCAGCAAATTTAAAAAAACACAAAGGCATTTTAACAATATGCGCATAGAAGCTTGAAGAAAATCTGCTTGTTATCTGAATGGATTCTCACGAACCTTGCCTTGCCCCATTATAGCTTATTTTACTTGTGCAAGTTACAACTGTGTGAAGCACTTACCTCACGTACTTAATAACTTGATACAATTTCAAAATATCAAAGTGTTGCATACCAGTAATACCATATAAGAACGTGTCTTTGTTCTGCTATATATGGCTCATAAAGTGCACTTTTAGGATTGTATTGTAGAAATTTAGGCGATATGAGTCAGATGAAGAATGTATTTCACAAGTGCTAATTTTTCCAAAAACGTCAAAGAATATTAAATCAAAATCCAATTACACGGAAGTCACTGTGTAGATGACTCTTAAAGAGCGCTATATGACTGTCACCACATTTCGCATGTCAAAAAAACGATCATCTCCACTTGTAAGTCAAGAGACCGCGAAAATTCGATCCACGCAAGGTTCCAGTTAGAAGAAAAACCAACATAATTTCATCACATCAACAAGTAAGACAGGCACTTTCATACTCTCCCAAGTAGGTTTGACCTATTCTATTTTGAACAGGACCCGATTTTCACAGATTTAAGTGAGCGCAAGGGACAAAAAGTATTTGCACTTGTAAACTGAAGTGTCTCTTCAATGTCACATTCCACGTATACGTGTTACATGAACTTGTTACTGAACCGGTTTCTAAAAACGTTTCTCATTGCACATGTCACAGCTATATGTGAAATAGCAATCTAGGTACAGAGAAGAATACAAAAGATGCCAGTATCCAAAAAGGACGGACGGAAACCAAGAAGAATACTTAACATGTTAGCCAGAGAGAGTGGGTATGTTTGTTTCGAACGACCAGAAGTCTAAAAGGGGTAATAAGTCTTGCATTTAAAAAGTTTACAAACTGATCAGTTGTCACCTGAAAGATATGTCTGTAAGATGGTACTTCAAATCGCCATTTAGACACTAAATTCGCAAAATATGACGATGATAGCATTGTGGAGATTGCTACTGGGTCACTTTTCTAATGTTAGTAATTGCTAGCTTAATTATGGGGAAACGAGAAGCTTGCATATTCCAATTCAAAGCAACTCACTTCTAACGCTTTTTGAAACATATTCTACAGGGACTAATTGACTGACACTTTCAATAAAGGTGAGAAAATTAAGGATTGTCACTTGCGACAATTGCTATTGCATATGCTCTTATAATTTAACCTGATCCAGTTATTACTTCACGACTCAATACCGTAGCTGACATTGGTTTGGGGTTCTGTCAGCTCCGTTGGTTACCAGAATGTTTCTGAAACTCGAAATTTCCACGATGACAAGAATTACTTCTAATGCCAGAGACATACAAAAAAAGTGTTTTGATAGATCATTTTTATCTTCAGGACCAAATGTTGATGCAAAGGTCTCGAATTTCTGTTGATACGGTAAGACAAGATAAGTTGATACGTTACCCTGCTTCGTTAAAGTGTCATGTTCCATAAAATCTTGAACATGCAAAAGTATTCAAAATGTTTAAATTTGTATTTGAAAAAGAGGCAGTGCCATGGATACATAGAAGTAGAACTTGTTTTATTCTTGTATTTTATATTCTTTGGTTCAACTATCCGATTAACTGGATTTGTTATGCTATCCTAACAATTTATACACATAGGTAGAGACAGTGATCACACAGACATATTGGTCTCTCCTTACGAACATAACCACTAAATCATACACATCAATCGGGGTCTCGCAACTAACATTACGTAATTACTCCCCCTTTTAGAAATGTCTTTATCAATGAATGTCTACAGTAAGTCATAACAAAATAATGAAAAAATTAAACTGGAGTCTGTTGGTTCTCCATAATGCTTTGTTTGAGTTCTTGGCCTTATTGATCTTCTAAGAACTTGTTTTGCAGATATTTCATTCTTTTCATCGTTCCCTTGTGCAACGGTTTGATCGTCCATACAGATATCACCATCATCATGCTTATTACCATCAAAAGTTTTGAAGAAAAACATATTCCTTGTTATTCTGTCACCATTTCATTCAGCGAACGTTGGAATGTTATCCTCCAAATATACAAATGCTTTTATATTCCCAACCCGACCACGATCCTAAAAGATAGGCTAATCTTTGGGATGTAAAAACTATGTTCACCCCTAGACCATCAGCATGCAAGGAAGGTCGAGTGTTCTCTCTAATCTATGTACAGTTACTGTTATACTAGACTTT
>JANTCA010003982.1:0-10461 GCA_024741275.1 Chironex yamaguchii | reverse complement strand
CTTCCTATCTGGCTTGTCTTGTTTTTCCGTATTCTCTGAAGTACAAATTCTTTATTTAACAGTCTTTTAACTTAATGGTTTGTCTCTCTCACGTCATATACAGCCCACATATATGCTAAACATTTCATTAATTTATCATATGTTTCAATCTTCCTCACTGGCAAGTCTTGTTTTACCTTCTTCTCTGCCTTGCAATTTCTTTATTAAACAGTCTTTTAACTTAATGGTTTGTCTCTCTCACGTCATATACAGCCCACTTATATGCTAATCATTTCATTGATTTATCATATGTTTCATTCTTCCTCTCTGGCTTGTCTTGTTTTTCCATCTTCTTCGAAGTGCAAATTCTTTATTTAACAGTCTATTTACTTAATGGTTTGTCCATCTCACCCTCATATACAGCCGATCTGTATGCTAAACATTGCATGAGTTCATCATATGATTCATTCTTCCTATCTGGATTGTCTTGGTTTACCATTCTTTGCCGTACAAATCCTCTACTTAACAGACTTTAAACTTAATGGCTTGTCTCTCTCACCCTCATATACGGCCGATTTGTATATTAAACAATGCATTGATTTATCAAACGTTTCACCCTTCCTCTCTGGCTTGTCATGTTTTTCTATCTTCTCTGCCGTACAAATTCTTTATTTAACAGTCTTTTAACTTAATGGTTTGCCTCTCTCACGTCATATACAGCCGATTTATATGTTAAACATTCTATTAATTTATCATATGCTTCATTCTTCCTCTCTGGCTTGTCTTCTTTTTCTGTCTTCTCCGCCGTACAAGTTCTTTATTTAACAGTCTTTTGACTGAATGGTTTGTCTCTATCGGCTTCATATTCTTTCAATTTATATGTTAAACATTCAATTAATTTATCATATGTTTCAATCTTACTCTTTGGCTCGTCTTGTTTTACCATCTTCTCTGCCGTACAAATTCTTTATCTAACAGTCTTTTGACTGAATGGTTTGTCTCTGTCGGCTTCATATTCTTTCAATTTATATGTTAAACATTCTATTAATTTATCATATGTTTCAATCTTCCTATCTGGCTCGTCTTGTTTTACCATCTTCTCTGCCGTACAAATTCTTTTTTTAACAGTCTTTTAACTTAATGGTTTGCTTCTCTCACCCTCATAAACGGCCGATTTATATATTAAACAATGCATTAATTTATCATATGTTTCACCCTTCCTCTCTGGCTTGTCTTCTTTTTCTATCTTCTCCGCCGTACAAATTCTTTATTTAACAGTCTTTTAACTTAATGGTTTGTCTCTCTCACGTCATATACAGCCCAATTATATGCTAAACATTTTAATAATTCATCATATGTTTCACCCTTCCTCTCTGGCTTGTCTTCTTTTTCTATCTTCTCTGCCGTACAAAATCTTTATTTAACAGTCATTTAACTTAATGGTTTGTCTCTCTCACGTCATATACAGCCCACTTATATGCTAAACATTTTATTAATTCATCATATGTTTCATTCCACCTATGTGGCTTGTCTTGTTTTTCCATCTTCTTTGAAGTACAAATTCTTTATTTAACAGTCTTTTATCTAAATGGTTTGTCCCTCTCACCCTCATATACAGCCGATTTGTATGCTAAACATTGCATTAATTCATCATATGTTCCATTCTTCCTCTCTGGCTTGTCTTGTTTTACAATTTTCTCTGCCGTACAAATTCTTTATTTAACAGTTTTTTAACTTAATGGCTTGTCTTCCTCACCCTCATAAACAGACGATTTATATATTAATCAATGCATTAATATATTATGTTTCATTCTTTCTCTCTGGCTTGTTTTGTTTTACCATCTTTTTTGCGGTACGCATTCTGTACTTAACAGTCTTTTAACTTAATGGTTTGTCTCTCTCACCCTCATATACAGCCGATTTATATGTTTACCAATGTATTAGCTTTTCATATGTTTCATTGTTCCTATCTGGCTTGTATTGTTTTCCATCTTCTCTGCCGTACAAATTCTCTATTTAGCGATCTTTTCACTTAATGGTTTGTGTCTCTCACCAACGTATACAGCCAATTTATATGTTAAACATTTCATTAATTCATCATATGTTTCATTTCTCTTATCTGGCTTGTCTTGTTTTTCCATCTTCTCTGAAGCACAAATTCGTTATTTAACAGTCTTTTAACTTAATGGTTTGTCCCTCTCACCCTCATAAACAGCCGATTTGTATGCTAAACATTGCATGAATTCATCATATGATTCATTCTTCCTATCTGGATAGTCTTGTTTTTCCATCTTCTATGCCGTACAAGTTCTATATTTAACAGTCTTTTAACTTAATGGTTTGTCTCTCTCACGCTCACATACAGCCGATTTATATATTAAACTATGCATTAATTTATCATATGTTTCATTCTTCCACTCTGGCTTGTCTTGTTTTACCATCTTCTCTGCCCTACAATTCCTCTACTTAACAGTCTTTTAACTTAATGGCTTGTCTCTCTCACCCTCATATAGAGACGATTTATATATTAAACAATGCATTAATTTATCATATGTTTCATTCTTCCTCTCTGGCTTGTCTTGTTTTACCATCTTCTTTTCGGTATGTATTCTCTACTTTACAGTCTTTTAGTTTAATGGTTTGTTTCTCTCACCCTCATAAACAGCCTATTTGTATATTAAACATTGCATTAATTTATCATATTTTTCATTCTTCCTCTCTGGCTTGTCTTGTTTTACCATCTTCTCTGCCGTGCAAATTCTTTATTTAACAGTCTTTTGACTTAACGGATTGTCTCTCTCACACTCATATACAGCCATTTTATATGTTGAGCAATGCATTAATTTATTATACGTTTCATTCTTCCTCTCTGGCTTTTCTTGTTTTACCATCTTCTCTGCCGTACAAATTCTATACTTAACAGTCTTTTAACTGAACGGATTGACTCTCTCACCCTCATATACAGCCCAATGAAACCTCTTTCTGAATGATGACTCAATTTGTTCTCTATATTTGTCTCTCTCCCTCATCTATAGCCTCTTTAAATAATGTAGTGTAGATTAATTCATTTTCGTTTAATTTTCCTTCTTTATCCTGTCATTTAGTGCTTTATGTTTAGTGTAACCTCTTTCTGAGTGATGACTCAATTTTTTCTCTATATTTGTCTCTCTCCCTTATCTATAGCCTCTTTAGATAAAGTAGTGTAGTTTATTTCGTTTCCGTTTAATTTTCCTTCTTTATGCTGTCATTTGGTGCTGCATGTTTAGTGTAACCTCGTTTTGAATTATTTCTCAATTTGTTTTCTTTATTCGCCTCTCTCCCTCATCTTTAGCCTCCCTAAATAAAATAATGTAGTTTTATTCGTTTCCGTTTCATTATCCGTCTTTATCTTGTCACTTGGTGCTATATGTTTAATGTAACCTCTTTCTGAATTTTGATTCAATTTGTTCTCATAATTCGCCTCTTTCCCTCATCTTCAACGTAACTAAATAAAGTAGTGTACTTTAATTAGTATCCGTTTAATGTTCCTTCTATTTCTTTTCATTTAGTGCTATATGTTTATTGTAACCTCTTTCTGAAATATGACTCAATTTATTCTCTTTATTTGCCTTTCTCCCTCATCTTCAGCGTAAGTAAATGAAGTAGTGTACTTTAATTCGTTTCCATTTACTTTTCCCTCTTTAGCTTTTCATTTATTACTTTATGTTTATTATAACCTCTATCTAAAATATGACTCAATATCTTCTCTTTATTTGGATGTCTCCCTCATCTTTAGCCTCTGTAAATAAAGTAGTATAGTTTAATTCCTTTCCGTTTAATTTTCCTTCTTCTTCTTTTCATTTAGTGCTATATGTTTAGTGTAACCTCTATCAGAAATATGACTCAATTTGTTCACATTATTCGCCACTCTCCCTCATCCTCAGCATAAATAAATAAAGTAGTGTAGTTTATTTCGTTTCCGTTTAATTTTCCTTCTTTATCATGTCATTTGGTGCTATATGTTTATTGCAACCTCTTTCTGAAATATGACTCAATTTATTCTCTTTATTTGCCTCTCTCCCTCATCCTAAGCATAAGTAAATAAAGTAGTGTATTTTAATTCGTTCCCGTTTAATCATCCTTCTTTATCTTGTTATTTGGTGCTATTTGTTTAGTGTAACCTCTATCTGAATTAAGATTCAATTTGTTCACATTATTCGCCTCTCTCCCTGATCGTCAGCATAACTAAATAAAGTAGTATAGTTTATTTCGTTTCCGTTTAATGTTCCTTCATTTTCTTTTCATTTAGTGATATATGTTTAGTGTAACCTCTTTCTGAACTATGACTCAATTTGTTCTCTTTATTTGCCTCTCCCCCTAATCTTTAGCCTCTCTAAATAAAGTATTGTTGTTTAATTCGTTTCCATTTAGTTTTCCCTCTTTATCTTGTCATTTATTGCTATATGTTTACTAAAACCTCTATCTGAAATATTACTCAATTTCTTCTCTTTATATGCATGTCTCCATCATCTTTAGCCTCTCTAAATAAAGTAGTAAAGTTTAATTCCTTTCCGTTTAATGTTCCTTCTTTTTATTTTCATTTAGTGCTATATGTTTATTGTAACCTCTTTCTGAAATATGACTCATTTTATTCTCTTTATTTGCCTATCTCCCTCATCCTCAGCATAAGTAAATAAAGGAGTGTACTTTAATTCGTTTCCGTTTAATTTTCCTTCTTTTTCTTTTCATTTAGTGATATAAGTTTAGTGTAACCTCTTTCTGAATTGTGACTCAATTTGTTCTCTTTATTCGCCTCTGTCCCTCATCTTTAGCCTCCCTACATGAAATAGTGTATTTTAATTCGTTTCCTTTTAATTATCCTTCGTTATCTTCTTATTTGTTGCTATATGTTTAGAGTAACCTCTTTCTGAATTATCCCTCAATTTGTTCACATTACTCGCCTCTCTCCCTGATCATCAGCATAACTAAATAAAGTAGTATAGTTTATTTCGTTTCCGTTTAATTTTCCTTCTTTATCCTGTCATTTGGTGCTATATGTTTAGTGTAACCTCTATCTGAAATATGACTCAATTTCTCCTCTTTATTTGCATGTCTCCCTCACCTTTAGCCTCTCTAAATAATGTAGTATAGTTTAATTGGTTTCCGTTTAATTTTCCTTCTTTTTCTTTTCATTTAATGCTATTTGTTTAGTGTAACGTCTATAAGAGTTATAACTCAATTTGTTCACATTATTCGATTCTCTCCCTCATCCTCAGCATAAGTAAATAAAGTAGTGTAATTTAATTCGTTTCCGTTTAATTTTCCTTCCTTTTCTTTTCATTTAGTGATATATGTTTAGTGTAACCTCTTTCTGAATTGTGACTCAATTTGTTCTCTTCATTCGCCTCTGTCCCTCATCTTTAGCTTCCCTAAATAAAATAGTGTATTTTAATTCGTTTCCGTTAAATTATCCTTCCTTATCTTCTTATTTGGCGCTATATGTTTAGAGTAACCACTTTCTGAATTATCCCTCAATTTGTTCACATTATACGCCTCTCTCCCTGATCATCAGCATAACTAAATAAAGTAGTATAGTTTATTTCGTTTCAGTTTAATTATCATTCTTTATATTGTTATTTGGTACTATATGTTTATTGTAACCTCTTTCTGAATTATGACTCAATTTGTTCTCTTTGTTTGCCTCTCCCCCTAATCTTTAGCCTCTCTAAATAAAATATTGTAGTTTAAATCGTTTCCATTTAGTTTTCCCTCTTTATCTTGTCATCTATTGCTATATGTTTACTAAAACCTCTATCTGAAAAATGACTCAATTTCTTCTCTTCATTTGGATGTCTCCCTCATCTTTAGCCTCCCTAAATAAAATAGTGTTTTTTAATTCGTTCCCGTTTAATCCTCCTTCTTTATCTTGTTATTTGGTGCTATTTTTTTAGTGTAACCTCTATCTCAATTATGATTCAATTTGTTCTCATTATTCGCCTCTCTCCCTCATCTTCAGCAAAACTAAATGAAGTAGTGTACTTTAATTCGTTTCCGTTTAATTTTCCTTCTTTTTCTTTTCATTTAGTAATATATATTTATTGTAACCTCTTTCTGAATTATGACTCAAATTGTTCTCTTTATTCGCCTCTGTCCCTCATCTTTAGCCTCCCTAAATAAAATACTGTATTTTAATTCGTTTTCGTTTAATTATCCTTCTTTTTCTTTTTATTTGGTGCTATTTGTTTAGTGTAACCTCTATCTGAATTATGATTCAATTTGTTATCATTATTCGCCTCTCTCCCTCATGTTCAGCAAAACTTAATAAAGTAGTGTAGTTTATTTCGTTTCCGTTTAATTTTCCTTCTTTTTCTTTTCATTTAGTAATATATATTTATTGTAACCTCTATCTGAATTATGATTCAATTTGTTCTCATTATTCGCCTCACTCCTTGATCATCAGCATAACTAAATAAAGTAGTATAGTTTATTTCGTTTCCGTTTAATTTTCCTTCTTTATCCTGACATTTGGTGCTATATGTTTAGTGTAACCTCTTTATGAATTATGACTCAATTTGTTCTCTTTACTTGCCTCTCTCTGTAATCTTTAGCTTCTGTTAATGAAGGAGTGTAGTTTACTTAATATACGTCTAATTTTCCTTCTTTTTCTTTCCATTTAGTGCTATATGTTTACTGTAACCTCTATTTGAATTATGATTCAATTTGTTCTCATTATTCGCCTCTCTCCCTCATCTTCAGCAAAACTAAATAAAGTAGTGTAGTTTATTTCGTTTCCGTTTAATTTTCCTTCTTTATCATGTCATTTGGCGCTATCTGTTTAGTGTAACCTCTATCTGAATTATGATTCAATTTGTTCTCATTATTCGCCTCTCTCCCTCATCTTGAGCAAAACTAAATAAATTAGTGTAGTTTATTTCGTTTCCGTTAAATTTTCCTCCATTTTCTTTTCATTTAGTGCTATATGTTTAATGTAACCTCTAACTGAATTATGACTCACTTTGTTCACATTACTCGCCTCTCTCCCTGATCATCAGCATAACTAAATAAAGTAGTATAGTTTATTTCGTTTCCGTTTAATTTTCCTTCCTTATCCTGTCATTTGGTGCTATATGTTTACTGTAACCTTTTTCTGAATTATGAATCAATTTGTTCTCATTATTCGACTCTCTCCCTCATCTTCAGCAATACTAAATAAAGTAGTATAGTTTATTCCGTTTCATTTTAATTTTCATTCTTTTTATTGTCATTTGGTGCTCTATGTTTGGTGCAACCACTTTCTGAATTATGATTCAATTTGTTCTCATTATTCGCCTCTCTCCCTCTTCTTCAGATTCCCTAAGTAAAGTGGTTTAGTTCTTTTCGTTTCCGTTTAATTTTCATTCTTTATCTTGTCATTTGGTGCTATATGTTTAGTATAACCACTTTCTGAATTATGACTTAATTTCTTCTCTCTATTCGCCTCTCTCCCTCTTCTTTAGACTCCCTAAATAAAGTAGTGTAGTTCATTTCGTTTCCGTTTGATTTTCATTCTTTATCTTATCATTTAGTGCCCTATGTTTTGTGTAACCTCTTTCTGAATTATGACTGAAAGTTTTCCCTTTATTCGCCCCACTCCCTCTTCTTTAGAGTCCATAAATATAGCGGTTTAGTTCATATCGTTTCCGTTTAGTTTTCATTCTTTATCTTGTCATTTAGTACTCTATGTTTGGTGTATCCTCTCTCTTAATTGTGACTGAAATTCTTCTCTCTATTCGCCTCTCTCCCTCTTCTTTAAACTCCATAAATATAGTGGTTTAGTTCATATCGTTTCCGTAAAAATTTCATTCTTTATCTTGTCATTTCGTGCTGTATGTTTGGTGCAACCACTTTCTGAATTATGACTCAGATTTGTCTCTTTAGTCGCCTCTCTCCCCCTTCTTTAGACTCCATAAATAAAGTGGTTTACTTCATTTCGTTACCGTTTAATTTTCATTCTTTACCTTGTAATTTGGTGCTATATGTTTGGTGCAACCACTTTCTAAATTATGACTCAAATTTTTCTATTTATTCGCCTCTCTCCCTCTTCTTTAGACTCCCTAAATAGAGTAGTGTAGTTCATTTCGTTTCCGTTTAATTTTCTTTCTTTTCCTTGTCATTTAGTGCTCTATGTTTGGTGTTACCTCTCTCTTAATTATTACTGAAATTTTTCTCTCTATTCGCCTCTCTCCCTCTTCTTTAAACTCTATAAATATAGTGGTTTAGTTCATTTCGTTTCCGTTTAATTTTCATTCTTTATCTTGTCATTTGCTGCTAAATGTTTAGTAAAACCGCTTTCTGAATTATGACTTAATTTGTTCTCTTTATTGGCCCCTCTCCCCCTTCTATAGACTCCATAAATAAATTAGTGTAGTTCATTTCGTTTCCTTATAATTTTCTTTCTTTTTCTTGCCATTTAGTGCTCTATGTTTGGTGCAACCACTTTCTGAATTACGACTCAGATTTGTCTCTTTATTCGCCATTCTCCCTCCTCTTTGGCCTCCTTAAAAAAAGTGGTTTAGTTCATTTCGTTTCCGCTTAATTTTTCTTCTTTATCTTGTCATTTGGTGCTATATGTTTAGTAAAACCACTTTCTGAATTATGACTCAGGTTTCTCTCTTTATTCGCCTTTCTCTTTTTTTTAGACTCCCTAAATAAAGCTTTTTAGTTCATTTCGTTTCCGTTTGATTTTTGTTCTCTATCCTTTCATTTTGTGCTATGCGTCTAGCAAAACCACTTTCTGAATTATGACTCAGATTTACTCTTTATTCGCCTCTCTCCCTCTTCTTTGGCCTCCCTAAATAAAGTGTTTTATATCATTTCGTTTCCGTTTAATTTTCCATCTTTATCTAGTCATTTGGTGCTATATGTTTAGTAAAACCACTTTCTGAATTATGACTCAGGTTTTTCTCTTTATTCGCCTCCCTCCCTCTTCTTTACACTGCCAAAATAAAGTGGTTTAGTTCATTTCGTTTCCGTCTAATTTTTCTTCTTTATTTTTTCATTTTGTGCTATATGTTTAGCAAAACCACTTTCTGAATAATGACTCAGATTTTTCTCTTTATTCGCCTCTCTCCCTCTTCTTTAGACTCCCTAAATAAAGTGGTTTAGTTCATTTCGTTTCCGTTTAATTTTTGTTCTCTATCTTGTCTTTTCGTGCTATATGTTTAGTAAAACCGCTTTCTGAATTATGACTTAATTTGTTCTCTTTATTCGCCTCACTCTCTCCTCCCTAAATAATGTGGTTTAGTACATTTCGTTTCCGTTTAATATTCCTTCTTTATCTTGTCATTTCGTGCTATATGTTTAGTAAAACCACTTTCTGAATTATGACTGAAATTTTTCTCTTTATTCGCCTCTGACAATCTTCTTTAGACTCCCTAAATAAAGTGGTTTATTTCATTTCGTTTCCGTTTAACTTTTCTTCTTTATCTTGTCATTTGGTGCTATATGTTTAGTAAGACCACTTTTTGAATAATGACTCGGATTGTTCTCTACGTTCGCCTCTCTCCCTCTTCTTCAGACTCCCTAAAAAAAGTGGTTTTGTTCATTTCTTTTCCGTTTAATTTTTCTTCTTTATCTTGTCATTTGGTGCTATATGTTTAATAAAACCACTTTCTGAATTATAACCCAGATTTTCTCTTTATTTGCCTCTCTCCCTCTTCTTTGGCCTCCATAAATAAAGTGGTTTAGTTCATTTCGTTTGCGTTCAATTTTCATTCTTTATCATGTGATTTGATGCTATATGTTTTGCAATACGACTTTCTGAATTAAGACTCGGATTTTTCTCCTTATTTGCCTCTCTCACTCTTCTTTGGCCTCCCTAAGTAAAGTGGTTTAGTTCATTTTGTTTCCGTTTAATTTTCATTCTTTATATTGTCATTTTGTGCTCTATGTTTGCTGTAACCTCTTTCTGAATTATGACTGAAATATTTCTCTTTATTCGCCTCTCTCCCTCTTCTTAAGACTCCCTAAATAAAGTGGTTTTGTCAATTTCTTGTCCGTTTAATTTTCATTCTTTATCTTGTCATTTGGTGCTATATGTTTAGTAAAACCACTTTTTGAATTATATCTAAGATTTTTCTCTTTATTCGCCCCTCTCCCTCTTCTTAAGACTCCCTAAATAAAGTGGTTTTGTTCATTTCTTGTCCGTTTAATTTTCATTCTTTATCTTGTCATTTGGTGCTATATGTTTATTAAATCCACTTTCTGAATTATATCTAAGATTTTTCTCTTTATTCGTCTCACTCCCTCTTCTTTAGACTCCTAAATAAAGTAGTGTAGTTCATTTCGTTTCCGTTAAATTTTCTTTCTTTATCTTGTGATTTGGTGCTTTATGTTTAGTAAAACCACTTTCTGAATTATCACTGAAATTTTTCTCTTTATTCACCTGTCTCCCTCTTCTTTAGACTCCCTAAATAAAGTGGTTTTGTTCATTTCTTTTCCGTTTAATTTTAATTCTCTATCTTG
>JANTCA010003981.1:0-10461 GCA_024741275.1 Chironex yamaguchii | reverse complement strand
AAGAAAGAGCTCACTCACTCTCTAAAAGAAAGAGCTCACTCACTCTCTAAAAGAAAGAGCTCACTCACTCTCTAAAAGAAAGAGCTCACTCACTCTCTAAAAGAAAGAGCTCACTCACTCTCTAAAACAAAGAGCTCACTCACTTTCTAGAAGAAAGAGCTCATTCACTCTCTAAAAGAAAGAGCTCACTCACTCTCTAAAACAAAGAGCTCACACTCTCTAAAAGAAAGAGCACATTCACTCTCTAAAACAAAGAGTGCACTCACTCTCTAAAAGAGTGCACTGCCTAGTGCATTCCGTAACGCTTGCTCAATTACAAGTAGGGTACAAACAAGAGCATTAAAACTTGTTTGTGTGGCCCGTGTAGATTACCTAGGTGTTGACGTCAGAAAATTTTGTTTTTATAATGTATAAATTTTTATCTTGGATTCTCGATGAGCTCCTAAAAATAGCGATAATGTACAAAATTTCATTTAAACTTGAGAATAATTGCCTGGAATATGGCGTTTGGAAGATTTAGGATTTTCTATTGAACCAGTGTCATCAAATCATGAACCAGGCTTAAATCACAGTGCTTTTGATAGGGAGTGACCTGACAATCGATTTGTATCTGATAATGTTTGATAGATTTGTATAAAATTCACCCTAGTGATCATTTTATTATACACTTACTAAACGCACTTCGAGTCCAGAAATTTTCAAACTAAATTTTTATGACCTCATCACTTATGTGTTTCATTGCAACAGGCTGGTTGTACCATGGTTTTTCAAGAATGATATCACTATGACTTGCGATCCGCTCTACAGGAGGCGAACATCACGTTGTGAACATGCGGATTGCCACAGTGTGATGCTTCCCATGCCATCCCTTTTCGTACCAAGAGCACCAGATATAGTCAGGCCAGACTCATTGCACACTACTCTTAAACGACCTTTGACCTCATTTTATATATTTGGAATGCATTTAGCATGACAGAACCGCTTTAGGGGCCAAAAAATGCGTCAAGATGTCACAGGAGGTGTCGTTATAGATCTGTTGTGTTCTTGATATTGCAGTTTGACCCGAGATACATAAACAACTGCAAGAGAAGAAACTCAAAACAACATTAACGTACTTAAACTTTCCAACAACAACTCCCAAATCCTTAAAACTATAACTTTATAAATTGCTTGGACTCCCTCCAGCAAAACGTCTCTCGCCAACTGCCACGTTTCTCCTTTCTCAAACTAATTTAATCACGTCATTCAAAGTCAAAAAATGGCAATCGAATTTCCAAATTAGGAAAACTCAGCCTTAAATTACAAGATCGCCTTTTTAAGCCTGTGTGGCTATAGTAGATTGACTATCGCTGTAGAAATCAAATATTTCGTCTATATCGAATAGAATTTTCACATCTATTGCTAAGTGTTAAAATTTCAGTTACGGAATAAACTTTTTCATTTGATGTTTAGTTTTGAAGTTTCAGTTATGGGGTAGAACTTTTTATTTATAGTATATTATTGAAATTTCGGTTAATAGCTATAGAGTATGGACCAAGTCGGTTTATTCTATGTCACCTAGAGCACGTTGTGCTTACTTTGTAAATGACATTAACATTTGACCTTTCACCGTTGACCTTCCACTTTTGATCCTTGACGACTCTTGATGCGTATTTGCATTTCGTTGTAGTTGGAAACTACTGCTTTGTCATTTGTTTTTCTTTTTTAGTCATGAGACTGTGTTTTTACAAGACTGCATTTTGTCATTGGAATGAGAAAGCACACGTGATCCCAATATTCTTAGAGCTGCTGCTTCCAAGATAAAAATTATGCGGGGCGTATGCTGTCGTCAGTAACCCTTTTACATAGTTATTTCTCGCCATTTAGTTGACCACGTCTGTTAATTGCCAGTTGCGTGGGGCGGCTCACGAATATCTTTGCATTGAAATCCAGTTTTAAGTTTTCGAAATTTCAGAGAGAATAATGCTATGTTTACATTGTTGGTCGAGGAAATCATGTCGGCACTCGCGCCATGAGGCGTCAGTCTGTGTCAGTCGCTCGTGCGCCAAGGCGCCCTAGTGATTTATTAGTTAGAGAATAGGTCGTGGAGAGACATTCCCCGTTTTGGTATTTTTGCAGCGTATTTCTTGGTGCCATGGCTTTTTTGTAACAAGTAGTAAATTAAGCTGTTCTCTTGCTTGTCACGGTCGTGAGTCGAATTTACCAACGTGGTGTTACAAACTCTGCATGTTATCGCGTCCGTTATTTGTTCATGTCGTGTTAATGCCTTTGTCTTGCGTTCATAAGATCGTGTTACTTTCTCACATTTAGTCACTGGATATTGAGTACAGAATACCATGCATGGCCTTGTCTTGCCTTTGATTGGCTAGAATGTACATTAATAATATATCAGTGATATTGCCCTCACCAGAAGATGTATTTAAGAATAACCTTCGCGCAAAATAGTCGGGAATGTAACCATGGAAAAGTTGTCGTCATCTTGATCGTTTCGTTTCTTTTCTTGCTTTATAGTCAAATCTTTTTTTTCCCCCAAGCGGAACTGCGCGAACCTGCTCTTTTTTTGTCAACAGGACATGCCAGCGATTTGAGGATTTTTGCCGGATAGGAGACGGGACGGAGGGCATGGGGATATAGACAGTAAAGAGTTGCAAGTTAGGCTTGTTGAAAGTCATGGCATGTTGAAATAATCTCTTTTAAGTCACTGAAAATTCATAGTAAAAAGTTCAATGGCCTTAGTTCTCAGCAGCGGACAGTTCCCGGCAGCAGTATACGTAATCAGAGAAGATGGATTTATACTAGGGGGATAGGGCTAGTCATGTTGGTAAGCAGGAGAGAGCAGGATTTAGTGTGGAGCAAATATAAGGAGCGTCTTGCTGTATAGTGCTAGAGAGTAGGTCTTCCTGCAAAGTGGATAAGAAGTTATATCTTAGTTCAAAGCTGATAAGAGCAGGTCTTAGTGCGGAGCAGATAAGAGTGGGCCGTAGTGTGGAGCAGGTAAGCGGAGATGTCCTTAAGAATTGAAAGGTGACAATTGAGGTATTTTGTAGGAGATTCGTCAAGCATGAGTGTGTATGGGAGGGAATTGCAACAAAGCAATAATTGTAAAACCAAGACAGAAAGAACACTGTTGTGTAGAACAATTACCTGGCCTGTCGAAAGGATAAGATGAACATGGAAGGAAAAGCAAAAATGCGAGGTTGGTATTATGATTTGAAACTCTGAAAGGTCTTGAACGTCAACCAATGAATTTCCACAATTTTTTGACATTCCGACTAAAACTGGTGGCGTTAACAGGTGCAACTGACTTTGGATTCAGATACCTTGACTCTGATCTTCGTAGATCGAATCCACATCTGAATTTGTCAGTTAATTTGAGCCTTACGAAAGTTGTCTATCTACGAAGGCATGAGGCATGTAAGAGTGGAAACAGTAAGGAGTTAAAAATGCGCATAATTTTTTCGGGAACGGCACTGTAAGGAAATCCAGCCTTTCGATGAGTCTAGTTAATTCAATGCCTGTGATACGATCTTTGATTTAGGGGGTGATCGGAGAACCTGACTTGAATTTTTAGCAAAATTTTCGCTAATCCTCGCGCTAATCTCGATTGACGCGCTTTTATGGTTTTCTTAAAACACTTCAGTTCCAGTTTGGCAGACCGGCTTTCGGAAAAATAGTAAGTCCTTGACTGGTAACAGTAAATTTACAAATCAGTAGGACTTCGGTCAGCAGTTGGATAAAAAGGTTAACGCCAAGAATAAAAATCAGTTTCCGATCTTATTTTATTCATATAGGCATAGGCCTATATGATTTGAATGAGCGTGATGAAAATTGCCTCCAAATGACAACATTTTTAGATCGAAAAAATCCAGTCCTATTCCATTCTTTTTAATGCAGTACAGTTAATTGGGGTGAAGAAGCTTAGTTGTGGCGTTCGAAGGCATTTTGACTGTGTCTTTTTCTGTCAAAGGCGTACTTAAATCGCATGAAATTTTTTTGTTGAATTTAGCGATTTCTGGAAAAAATATTGGAATATACTCCTTTGTGCTGTGTCTTCTAGAGGAATTATTCGATGTTTTATTTGATTTGGGACTGAGCCAGGTTACCGCTAAACGCTATTGGGAGGTGGCCGTTATTTGCATGTTCGGTGTATAGGTCATTACCTATACAAAGCAAAGCGTTCGAGACTGAAGGCTAGGGCCGTTTTCGGCAGGTAGACTCTATTCTGTTCGGAGGCTGCCGCTATTAGAGGCTAGGTTGTAGTAGTCGTTCGACCTATGCTTTTGAGCTTTTCGCTCAGTGGTAAAGGCTTCAGATTGCAGCCATGAGACCCAAGTTCGAAGCTTCGGAGGTCACACAAGAACAGAGGTAGTTATATTGGCGTATAGGCTCATACGTGGCATGTGTTTTGCCCGAAAGGCATCCTTTTACCACCGTCAGCACTAGTTCCATATTGACAGGGTCGTCTTGTAGTTAGTATCCAATTATCGGTTATTTTAATCCCGCTCGCATTTCAAGTTTTGGTAATGAAAATGTAGTAATCCAAAAATCAATTTTTCCAAGAAATATTTCTTACCATTTTGATGTGACGTCATTTTCGATTAACGTGTCATGATGTCAGATTCTCGCACTCGGTAAGATCGATTAAATGTTAATAAGACAGTTACAATTCCTCTTTGTCATTTAAAATGATATTTAATCACTGCAGAAGCCTTGTTCAATAATTTGATAAATCTATTAAGGTGTGACATCATGATGACGTCAGACGTTCCAGCATGAAACCAATGGACGTGATGCTTTTCGTAGCTAAGAGGTTTTACAGAATTTATTAAGTAATATGAATCATGTATCGAATGTCTTCACATTAATTGCTAAACCATAGCTCTGCATGGAGACAGCGTGCTTCACTGTGGTGTGTGCATAATTCAATCATAGGATCGAAATTTGTACGCAATAAAAGGGTGGAGGGCAATTTGAAAGAACTTGCAAATTTATTGAGAAAGGCGACTCCGTTCAGTTTTGAAATATGCATGATTTGCCATAGTCACAGTACATTTAAAGACAAGGTCCTGCTAGCAAGACGTCAGTCACTGCTAAAATTACTTGAATGCATAAAAGAAAGGGCAAGTTATCTAAGCTCCGAATATGTAGACTTGTTTCAAGACATAAACATGAAACTGCATCGAGTATTATCCAATGGAAGGGATTTTACCAGTGCTACCAGAAAGTAACCAATGCAGGGCACATTAAGCTGGAGAGAATACCATTTTTGTCACAAACAGTGACAGAGAGAATAAACACAGCCGGTCGTAGAACGCGTAGTTTTGCCGAGATCTTTGATAGTGAGATGTGTATCATTTGTCAGTCGCATAGCGGAGATGAAAAAGAACTCCGTGAAATAGAAACGAGAAATATGGATTACAAATTACGGAATGCGATCAAGGAGAGGGAGGATGATATGATGAGAATTCGTGTAAATGGAGCATCTGATGCTACTGCTGCTGAAATAAAATATCACTTGCAATGTTGGGTCAGGTCAGCATATTTTTTTTTCTTGTTGTGGCTGGAGCCTGAAGGCGATTTAGAGTCCACCAGTTTGTAAAACTAATGCATGGTAACTACTTTTAAAGAAGTATTGCACCACAAGCCAGCTTTGGTTGCTACAGTTAAGTTAGCTCAACAGTGGTGCAATTACAGTCGTACTTTAAGTTTACAGTGGTACTGTAAGTTTACAGTGGTACTGTAAGTTTACAGTAGTACTGTAAGTTTACAGTGGTGCTGTAAGTTTACAGTGGTGCTGTAAATTTACAGTGGTACTGTAAGTCTAAAGGGACTTTAAGTTAGCAACTCAATTTCATGTTCTAGCCATTCTAAAACTTAGTCAATAAGATAACTAGGCTAATGTCGTTTGAGGCTTGTGAGACACAGACAGCATTTTGAAAGTTTCCATTTTTAGAAATGGAATTGATTTCATCAATCAGGTTTCAACAATCTGACTAGCAGCTGGAGAAGACCTCATTAAAGATTTTCTCAGCATGGATAGAACTAATTATAGAAGATTGTTGCCAGTTTATATCGTGAGTATGAGGGCCCTGGAAAACGATGAGCCGGAAACTTGAGATGCTATGAGAAATGGCCAATTCAGTGTTCAAAAAGGAAGATTCAATTCACTACTATTGGAATAGATCATGCTGGTGAATAGATCAATACGTTGATGAAAGTTGATGGTAGTCTGACTGGTATTTCATGCAATGAAAATGCTTGACCAAGGTGGATGTTGATTGCCCCAGTTGTGTTGAAACTTGAAGACGACATGGGAGGATGCCCTAGTGATTCAACAGATGGCACAAAAATGCATTACTAACTGGCAAAGGCATTTGCCAAGAAGCAAAATCAATTAGTAAAGAAGATGGTATCTCAGCTAGAAGGAAATGAAGAGCTGTTTGTCAAAATCAAGGTCAGTTCCTTGTACAATTGCATTAAGAAATCTGAAGTAGAGGAAATAAATAGAAATGATATCCTTACCTGTGAGTCTGTTAGTCAAGCAAGTATTTGGAATTCGTGAAAGAGCGCATGGCGCCAGAGTCAAAGAAAAGGATTTGGGAGGCAGTGAAGATGCTTAAATTGGGACCGTTTTCATCAATGAATAAGAGAGTGAAAATGCATGCTCAAAAAAGAATAATCGAGTTAAAGCAATCACGTGGTCTTCTTGGAAGGCTTGCATTGGTCTGCAAATCTAGTCGTGAATTCGACTTGAAGGAGACTATTGGCAAATATGAGTTACAGGTTGTCCCACATAGTTTGATACTGAGTGATGGCAGTTTGCATCCTGGACACGACAGTAAATCACAGTTATTGCAAACTCTAGAGAGGTTGTGCATAGAGAGGAAAGTGAGAATCTGTTTCAGTTGTTGGAAGGGTAGAAAGCATTGTAATCATCGATGTAATGGTGATCTTGCAGGAAATTGCTCCTAAGCCATCATGGGTTAAGACAGTTTAAGATATCTCATATATATTCTTGGAAAAAGTGAATTTTGTCTCTAGACAAACATCAGAGATTCACCTCGTATTTGATGCCTACAAAGATGGTTCAATGAAGCAAAACACCCGCATGAAACGTAAACGTGACCAAAAGGCGATTAATTTACTTGAGGACAAAGTGAACATCAAGAAGATCTCGATGACCAAATTTTTGTCAAGTGAGCGAACGAAACAAAGCTTGATGGAGTACCTTGCCAAAAAGGTATAGATCATTTTGAGAGAAAGCCAAGCCTGAAGTTTCTTGTCAGCACAAGTGGAGAGACAGTGGGTAACATTGACTGCTGCAGGACAAACAATCATGAAGAGGCTGACACACTATTAGTGTGGCACGCAATCCTTGCAAGTTCCTTACATAGACAAGATGATGAAATGTATATCCATTCCCCCGATACAAACATGCTCATCATTCTTGACTCATTTGCTGTCCGGCTACTCAAAAGAACATTGGCCAGAAACGAACATCTCACTAAGAGACATATTTGTTTCCCTTAGGGAAAAGAAGTCAAAAGCATTAATCGCTTTTCATGCCCTCACTGGATGTGACACAACTGGGAAGTTTTACAGGAAAGGCAAAGGATTCTGGTTTAATGTCTTCATGACGCTCCAAGATGGTACGGTATCAGCTATCGCAAGTTCCAGAACAGACCGTTAGAATCTGTGCGAGAGATAGAGAAATTTATTGTGTCTGGCTACTGTCCCAAGGCCACCACAATTTCAACGTTAGCAGAAGCGAGATGATACTTGTTCTGCAAAAACCCTGAAAATTGTGAAAAATTTCCACCGACGTGCGATGCATTTCAGCAGCATCTCCGAGCACAACTCCAAGCAGCCGTCTGGTACTCTTCAGATCTTGCAATGCAGCCAGTTATAGATCAATGTGATTTGTAAGCAATGTTGCTCCCACCTCCTTAGTACAGCTCACTAGCTACAAATGCAAGAAAAATTGCGCTACAACTCGATGCAGCTGTAAACAGCTAAACATGTCATTCGCTTACATGTGCACGTGCCAAGAGTGCGAGAATTCAGACAGTTTACAAAACGATCACTTGGATAGTTCAGACGATGAGCAATGATGTCAATTTTTATTATGTCATTTTACCTGGTTTTTGGAAATTTTTACCTATTTCTCTATTTTTCGGTATCAGTAAGGGTTTTAGCCTTTTGCTATAGGTGTTAGACTTTAATAAGCAAGAAAAAGTCGTTGAGTCTACGAGGAGGTCATACCAACAAATTCACGATAGTGACGTCACAGCACGTAATCAGAATGATGACGTCACGCATAATCGCTTATGAATATTTTTTGGAAACATTGATTTTTGGATTCTACGTGAGATTTTGAGTAAATATGTGCAAAAGGGTTGATTTTAACAAGAAAAGCGAGCGGGATTAGAATTAGATTTTGCCTATTGTAAGAGAACAAACTTACTAACTATGGTGAGAAGCAGGAATAAATTGAGAATTTTGACAACGTTATAGACGTACATTAAATAACAGGAGTAGACGATCTGCCTTGAATGACTAGTGGCTATTCCACCTTTGCTTTAGAGCTGTTTAGCTTAGTAAGAAATACATCAAATTTGCCAAGTTCAAAGATGTGGTAGACACGGTCAGTATTCCCCTTCTGTTTCTAGCACAAGAAAACTCGGTCAACTTGTATATGGAACTCTATTGGTCACGCAATCATTGACGAATCAAAAACTCAGATTGTTAATCAAGCTATTCACCATACCAGGCACTCAATCATTTTTTTTGGTTAAGACAGATCCACTGCGTTGTTATTAAGCGCAAACTATGATCACTATTTGTGCCTCAAACATCCACGCTGTCAATGATATAAATTTTTCCCTAAAGGTAGCCTGGGGGCTAGTGACACTGTGTACAACATGGCGGATAAGACAGCAGTGCCTGAGCTGAAGCCAAAACCTACGGAGCATTTAGCCAAACATGATTCAGGAATCATGCAAATTGTAGTGGTAAGTAGTTGAGAAATTATATGTTTTATTTTTGTTCAGACAGGTTTCATTTCATGCATTAACTGACTTTAAGGGACTGCTTTATGAACAAGAGTCGTAGTAAGGCAGGGTAAGGCAGGGTGTATTCTGTGTAAACTGTGATACCATAACAAATTGAGTCACGCACTTGTATAGTGATATGTGATTTCTTGTAAATAGTTACATACCCAGTTGTCTAAGTTTCGCTAAACCATGTAGTTGCTTCTCTTATCGTAATATCGCTGTCTAATTAGGCAGCAAGCGTTCCTTTCCTGTGTCTCAATCTTCAATGTATTGGCCAACTAGCTCTCTAGAACGCACCCCAGTTTTGACAAGGGGAAGTTATGTATACTTTTTATGTACAAGACGGAAAATTTTAATTATGGAGGTGTATCTTTTTGTATTGAAATGCATGCCTATTTTGCACACAGCATTTACAAAGTAGGCCTGCTTGGAATAAACTTCTTTTATATTGATATTACATACCAAATAACAACTCTGCTTCCAACTATATAGAACTTTATCGTTAGACGTTATCTTTGTTCCAAACATTCTCTGCCATACTGCACCACACCCTTGCACACAAGTCCACACCCTTGCACTCAAGTCCACACCCTGGCACTCAAGTCCATACCCTTGCACACAAGTCCATACCCTTGCACACAAGTCCATACCCTTGTATGCAAGTCCATACCATTGTGCACAGTTGCACACTCTTGCACGCAAGTCCACACCCTTGAACACAAGGCTATAGCCTTGCACACAAGGCCATTGCTTTGCACACAAGTCCATAAGCTTACACAAGTCCACACCCTTACACACAAGTCCATACCCTTGTATGCAAGTCCATACCCTTACACACAAGTCCATACCCTTGCACACAAATCCATACCCTTGTATGCAAGTCCATACCCTTACACACAAGTCCATACCCTTGTATGCAAGTCCATACCCTTACACGCAAGTCAATACCCTTGCACACAAGTCCATACCCTTGTATGCAAGTCCATACCATTGTGCACAGTTGCACACTCTTGCACGCAAGTCCACACCCTTGAACACAAGGCTATAGCCTTGCACACAAGGCCATTGCTTTGCACACAAGTCCATAAGCTTACACAAGTCCACACCCTTACACACAAGTCCATACCCTTGTATGCAAGTCCATACCCTTGCACTCAAGTCCACACCCTTGCACTCAAGTCCATACCCTTGCACACAAGTCCATACCCTTGCACACAAGTCCATACCCTTGTATGCAAGTCCATACCATTGTGCACAGTTGCACACTCTTGCACGCAAGTCCACACCCTTGAACACAAGGCTATAGCCTTGCACACAAGGCCATTGCTTTGCACACAAGTCCATAAGCTTACACAAGTCCACACCCTTACACACAAGTCCATACCCTTGTATGCAAGTCCATACCCTT
>JANTCA010003980.1:0-10462 GCA_024741275.1 Chironex yamaguchii | reverse complement strand
TCCTCTTCTTTTAGTCCCTTTGATCTCCTCTTCTTTTAGTCCCTTTGATCTCCTCTTCTGTTAGTCCCTTTGATCTCTTATTCTTTTAGTCCCTTTGATCTCCTCTGCTTTTAGTCCCTTTGATCTCCTCTTCTTTTAGTCCCTTTGATCTCTTATTCTTTTAGTCCCTTTGATCTCCTCTTCTGTTAGTCCCTTTGATCTCCTCTTCTTTTAGTCCCTTTGATCTCTTATTCTTTTAGTCCCTTTGATCTCCTCTGCTTTTAGTCCCTTTGATCTCCTCTGCTTGTAGTCCCTTTGATTTCTACTTCTTGTAGTCCCTTTGATCTCTTATTCTTTTAGTCCCTGTAACTTCTTCTTTGTTTTCCCTGATCTTCTCTTTGTATTTTTTAGTTCTTTCGAGCACCTTGAGGTTCCACTGCGTTTAGTTATTCATTTTTGTTATGAAGTTTAGTTTCTGTCCTATTCCTTGGAAGAGTCTCCTTGAGACATTATCAGATATTTTAATATAGCCCCGATAGAGATCTTGTTAACGAGTACCATCTCAGGGAAAGCGACTTCGAGCTGACTTCCGGGCATCATAGCCGCAGGGATATGGCTAAATGGCATCCAGTGCGATTATGAAGTACATAATACAATGGCTTCAATTTCACATATTCGTTGTTGCGCTCTGCAGTCTTGGTGCGTCGACCTAATCACCGTAAAAGAAAATTTGAGGCGTCTCTTGTCTCGCGTTAAAGTCAAGAAAGTACAGTAGAAACCCTCTAACTCGAACCCCTACAACTCAAACAACCCCGCTAACTCGAACAGTGTCTTAATTCCCTTGGATTCGAACTAACTTTTCCGTCTTTTTTACCCGGATAACTCGAACTCCGATAACTCGAACAGATTTTCGCTTTCCTTGACCAAAGTTTACCCCGATAACTCGAATTTCTGGTTCTTATAGCTCGAGAGGAAGGCCAATTGAGATGTCCCATTAGCTTTTCTTATTGTGTGATCGAACTCTAACACTAGAACAAAGACTGGAGCAATTTGATTTTAATTAGTCAAACGAACAGCTCACGTAATTGACAGTTACAGGTGAACAATAAGGACCAGTAAGAACTTTACGTACAGTTACATTTACAGTCGTTGCAGTTTATCGCTACAGTTGTTTGAAATGGTTTTTTTTCTTGAAATAAGTTTAATATCCGTAATTTGCACTACATTGTATACCGAGGTGCTGAAAATCAATAAGCTTTTAATTATTAACCTAAAAAAATTGAATATTTTAATCGACCCCGCTAACTCGAAACCCCGCGAACTCGAACAGATTTTCGCTTTCCCTTCAGAGTTCGAGTTAACGGGGTTCTACTGTAATAGACCTTATGGATACTTAATAAGGGACTTGCTGAGCGGGTCTCCAGTTCGAGTCTCTGTGATTTCCCGTCCAAGATACCCGTCTATGAAAGTGACTAACTGCTTTGATTTAGTCACCTTTGTTGCCCTCAGATCCTATCTTTAGTTTATATTGCAAATGCACGCTGGCAGAATGAATTTGCTGTTATTAAACGCAAGCGATTTATCCTGTGTGATCAACTGTGTAAACAAGACTTGGCACCCATGATCACAACCACGATGTTTTCTGACATCGTGTCACCATAGCCGCCCATGCGACAGCACTTGAACAGCTTTGGCCGTGTCTAATTTCTACCACATTGCGTGGACCTTGACTCCAAGGGGGACTGGCACCTAAATAGGGGCTCAAGCGAATTCAAAGAGAGAGGCCCGTGCCACGATTTCAAGGTATCATACGCCTAGACATTCTTGCAAATTTTGGGGGTAACTGTAGTATCTATCATTATAATTTCTAGCCCACTGAAATTTCGTATGTGTAACTATATTCACGAGTTACGTAAAATGTTGGATAAATATATCTTGCTTCATGAATATCAAAGCAGGTGTGAATGCTTTGCTTGAAATTCCTTAATGTGACATGATGATATCCGTCAGTTAAAATGACATTTCGACTGGTCAGTTGAGGTTATAGAGTGCGTGATTTTCCACTTTATGAAGAGAAAACAACACAAATTACCAGGAACCTTGGCTAAATTCATAGCACAATGATTGCTTAACAGATTTCAGTGAATCAAATTTAAGATAAAAGCCAAAACACCATAGTATTGTACCGAAATTTTGCCAAATTCGACCCACAAATGTCTTGATTTGCGAAATGATGGGAAAAGCCCAAGCACTTGATCAAAGCTTAAGGAATTTCTTCACGCAGACTTCTGGCGTGAGTTGTCACAAGTAGACTTTTAAACATTTACTAAAGATTTTCAATCCCCTGACAATAAATTTACAGACAATAATGTTGCATACCTGCGAGAATTAGATTTTCGTTCTGTCCATGTTCTTTCTGTTTCACTCTTGCGTAATGTGTATATCATTTGTTTTGTTTTTTAGATTTGTTGTCATGTTTTATGGTAGATGTGTCTTTAAGTTACTATCTTCCCTATTTTGAATTCTTGCACTGGCACTAGCAGTGGCATAACCCAAAGGGGTTGCGGTTAACAACTCCTAAGAGGCCCCTGAATCCTGAGGGCCGCTGACGTTCATCAGTAAACTCTCACTGACCAACGCAAATGGGTAGCAGTAGTAACAGTTTGCTCAATAATTTAGGGGGGCCCTGAGACTCGGGGAAGCCCATGGTGGTGGTCCAAGCCCAATCATTGTATATTATACCAATGCACTAGCCACTACTATCTCAATTTGCATAGCTTTGAAAAAAAATTCTACAAGTAAAGGGGCCCCCCGCAGTCCCCGCCGGGGGGCGGCCCCAGCCCGGTAGTCCGACCCTGACCCTAATATATGCTATATGTATCCCAGGTACTTAAAAAGGTACAGGCTAAGCTGAGTTGAACTCGGAACCTCTTAATCAGACCGTCATTACCCTAGCCACTCGGCCTGTACCTGAGTCAAAGCAGCGTTTTTTTTATATATTGTATTATGATTGTTGCCTGACTTTTTTACCCAAGGATCAAAGAACGGCCGCCTGGCATCAAAACGATCACCTCTCCTCAAAATGGTCACCTGTCCTGAAACCGGTTAACTGTTCCACCAACCTAAACAACTAGAAAGAATCGTCGTGATACTGTGTACTTCTTTTACTTCGTTATCTGTTAATTTTGTCTGTTTTTGTTAGTCCTAACATTGTTTTTGTGTATGAGGTCTGGTATTTAGACGTCACCATATTGTAGTAGTAGAATGTTGTCACCATGTGGTACCTGGCCTCGTCTTCAGTTCTATAAATGTCGGCTGTCAATCAGTTTCTTTTAGAGTCAATGTGTTCTGATGGGTCTTTTTTTGTCTCTATTATTTAGATCGTTGACCCTGGCATGCCTCGAGGTGGATTTCTTCATCACGGCGTCCCCATTCCCGTTCCACCCCTCGAAGTTTTGAATATGAGAAATGACTACGATGATTTCGAGAATCGATATCTAGTACTATTTTTCGATCTAAGAAGAACATGGTAAGTAATAACAGCAGTGTTTTCATAAACCTTCGTTTTAGATTTTTTTCATAAATGTTTTCCATGTGTGTTTGTTATAGACGATTTATATTGTAGCTTGTTTATATGTGTTTGTCATGTATGTTTGTCAAAGACGTTTGTCATGGATGTTTGTCAAAGAAGGTTGTCACATGTTTGTCATGGGATGTTTGTCATAGATGTTTGTCACAGGTTTGTTACATGTTTGTCTTAGGTTGTTTTAATAGAAATTTGTCATATGTTTGTGTTCGATGTTTTTCATGGGATATTTGTCAAAGAAGTTTGTCGCATTTTTGTCATGGGATGTTTGACATACAAGTTTGTCACATGTTTGTCATTGATGTTTTTCATGGGATATTTGTCCTAGAAGTTTGTCACATGTTTGTCATGGGATTTTTTGATAGAAGTTTGTCACATGTTTGTCATTGATGTTTGTCATAAATTTTTCCAGATATGGTACGTTTCGACAGTGAGGGATCTGAAACCCATAGGAAAAAGATCAGTCGTGAACGGCCGATAAAACTTAACAAAACGTTTGTAGCTTTGAACTACATATAGGTATCTGTTCTTTAGCCAATTAGTCATCGCTCTATCCAGTTATTGATTAATTCTTTCTTTCATTTTGCTCGTTTACAGGCAGTGGTTAACACGGTGTAAACTGGAGCCGCTTGGAGTTGATGCTGGTCTTGACCGAGTTAAACTTATTGAAGGACGTAAGATATCGATGCGAAAATCTGTTCGACAAGCCTACGAACGCGCGCTTATGCATCGGAAACGAGTTCAGCGAAACTACAGTGATTTGGACAGCGAGTCCAGTGTCGACGGACCTTCCTAGCCCCGCTTTTGTAGAATTTTTCGTCCAGAATACTATATCATGACCACTTTTTGTCTTTCCATGTCATGCTGCATCCGCTGACCTGTGTTGCTTGTTGTTGCTGTTTTTGACATCATTTTGTACTTCAGGGTGGAGTCCTGATATTATGTCTGAACTATTAATGTGCTATCAGGTTTTGTTGCTGTCACATGGCCATTTTTTTTTGTTGTTTGTTTTCATGCGAGAGTCCATCTGTAATTTCAGGGGTTGGATACTGGATTTGTTCACTCTTTTTTTCTTGAATAGCTCCTACAATGAAATAATTATGACCTGTGGTTGGAGTGACTTTCGTTGGTGCTAATATTTATGTCGCCCAAAATTGTTGCTTAGATACAAGACATGTGTTGAGTTGTTGCATCGTTTTACATCCCGGCGGTAAGTTTTAAACATTCTGAGATTTGGGTTCCTCAGTTATACGTATACGTTGGTCGTCCCCTCCCCCCTTCAGAAAACTACCCCGCTCGTTTCTTCCGCATAATTTTTGGTTACCCCGTAAATTCACGTCACTGTAAGAGACAGAGAGAAGTAATAGGTGGTATTATGAATCAGGTATTTCGTTTCTTGTAATATTTTGGTATTGAAAGTTGGTGTGAAAGCGATTTTTTCTTATTCCTTTGAAGTTTTATTGGTTCAAATTCAAGCCGGGCAGATCTTAGTTCACATCAATGGTGGGTACGCTATTTAAGGGGTGTCAGCTTGATTTTTTTCGTTTCATATGGCTTTACTTGGTGAATACAGGAAATTGTATGGCGACCTTTTCGGAATGATTGTATCGTCAAATGAGAGACGTTAAAAGCCGGTTTTCTCTGGTATCTTTGAAACTAGCACAATCAATAATGCTTACCTTGATTAACGAAGGACATTTTTATGAGTTCTGGCCGATTACAATCAGCGTCAAGTATGATGTATATAATTTATTATTGTGACTGGGAAAAACAGTTTATTTTATCGATTCTAAACAGTTCTCGGAGAGTAGAAGAGACTTTCCCAAAGCAGTTGTGTGTTTTTTGTCGTATAATCTCAAAAACTATGAACACTTTGGGACACTGGAAATTTAGTGATGTTCATTAATATTATGGTTTCTCGCCCTTGAAAATTTGCGACATTGCGCTAAAAACATACTTAAAAGCTTATAAAAGCTTTAAAAAAGCTTTTAAGTATGTTTTTAGCGCAAGGTCGCAAATTTTCAAAGCGATGTTCAAGTTTTGTACCACAAAAAGATTGTTCAAATATGGTTCCTCTTGCGGAGACAGCTATCCAGTGACGGACACTAGAGAGGGGGGTGAGTTGGACCATAATTACTGTCGTATATCATACTTTTTTGCTTTCTGCAACATTTTCTGTATTTTTTGAAGCGAACAAAGTAATAGATAGGCTTTAAAAGTAATGCATTAGAGTATTTAAGGACATCAGCCAAAATCCATCAGAGATTAAGAAACTTGACAGTGAAAAAGTCTTGAAATAAAAGAGTTTAGACTGACTTTTTGGGTGATGAAATTGTATTGTACTATTGCACTTAAACTGATCGTCCCCGAACATGCTTAAGTGTTTTGAGAGTATATATTTATTTGAAAGCTATCTTGACAGTTCATCCCAGTTAAAGTGTGCCCCCCTCCCCCCCCCCAATGATTAGTAAAGTGTCCGCCACTGCAGCCATCACGTTCATTTTAAGGGTGGACTGATGCGGGGTGATTACTAGTCTAAGCGCCACCCCAGTCATTTTTCTGTAGGCCCGCTCATAACTTCAAACACGTTTTTCGAAGGAAAGTTTTTGCGCATAGTGACCATTATATGACGTCTTTCCCTTCTCCTTAGTGTCATTCTGTCCGTCTGTCCTGTAAGATGAGGTACGAATTTGCTTTCCCCAGTACAATTGTCTGTCTGTCCTTGGTCCTAGTAGCTAAACAACTGCGCAGGGCGTACTTACGGTAAGTTACTCATATGTTGCTGATTGATCTGTGAAATTCCAACATGGCCGTAGCCTGCACTCTTTTAGGGCAATTTGATTGGTATTTCATGAATACCCAAAATGCGTTCCACAAAATTTCTTGGTGTTGTTTTTTGCTAAAATTAATTCTGCAATGTTTTATGACTTTTTTAACATTGACTGTTCAAAGTATTAACGTATTTATAACAATTTCTATTTCAACAAGCTTATTGGTTACGAAATATTTAAATATAATGACTCAATAAGTTCGATAGAAGTTCGAAACCTCTTCTTTCTCTTTTGGCTGAAAAGAACATTCGTATGTAGTCTTGGAGCTAAAGAATGTTGCTTTCTCTCTTTTTTGACTTTTATGCCGTACTTGATTCAGCGACACAGATGGAATGTTTGAGGTGTGATACCTGTTAAGTCAGGATGATGAAAGTAATTCTGCCACTCCAGACAATGATGAATGGGAAGCTAATGGAGCCGATAAACATCATTTGGGATATTTAATGACGTTGACTTTGAGTAATTTTCCAAATTACGTGTGGTAAAAAACAACTCATTAAAACTATTGTTCTATTTTCCTCATATCCTGGTTTTAAGTGATCTAGCTAGCTTGATTCTACCATAATGCCTGTAAAATGTTATGTCCTTATTAGTAGTGACAATTTCAGCTAATTATTTCTTTCCTTTTACACACTCGATAGCACAAGCGAACGCAGCCTAATGGGCAAAACATGCCATTATGTGATGAAGATGATAATTGCTATTTCTAAGGTGAGAGAATTTCAAAGTGTTCGAGCTCTTGACATTGGGCACTCATAAGCGAGAGTAACGTGTGGTTGAGTTCTTGTACTTGCCGAAATGTTTGAAATCTTAGTCTATGTCGTCTTATTCCATTGTGACTGAAAGTACAATGGTAAGTGTCAAGCTGATGAATCATAATTTCTCGTCGCTCGGGTTCTCGTTATAACTTTGTTTGGTAGTATGCTCGTCACCGAGCGTAGCTGATACCCATGGCAGGGTTAGGGAGTTTACTAGGAAGCAAGCTCTTTCTGAGAGTAGGCTCCCGATACCTTCTCTCGTTAATGTTATTTTTGTGGTGACGCGGACTCGAACTCGAAGCCACTAGCTTGCAAGATCGTCTTATCCACTGTACCACCGCGGCTCCAGTTTAACTGCTGTTACTTTCATAAGACTACCCTGTCAACGTCTATATGGAACTTGTGCAAACGGTGATCAGTGGATGCTTCATAGGCACAAAGCACATGCCGCTTGTTACGTTTATACACGGACCACAAGACTGGACGATCGGAGGTGGATGCCTGATAGTCTTTCGACATTTCCTGTTGAGCTGTTTAGCTAAGTCCGAAAGGCATTAACGTGAAAGGAGTCATGAGACCCGGGTTCCGTGCTCCCGAAAGTTTACCTTTCAATTACAGAAGTCTCTGAAGAAAATGGATTTAAGCCTCCATTGGAAGAGCAATCATCAACAATCACTTGTGCATAATAATGTCACAGTTAACAAATTAAACACAACCAGCGGCTCCTGGCTCGAATCCTACTAATGGAGGAACTTTCTTGCGACGATTCTGGAAGTCTGCAGTCTGACCGTTCTTGTGTTAAATTAATTATCTTTGAGGGTAAAGTAAGGAAGAGAGTTGCGTGTTTTGTAAACAAGTAAGCAATCGATCAGTTAAGGGTTGATTTCTCTCATTGAGGACCCCTCCCTGGACTCAAACCATGTCTTGAGCTATCCAATGCCAAATGGGACCCAGGTGATGTACCAGGTCCTCCCTCCATCTTGTTTTTGGTCTTCCTTGTGGTCTTCTGTACTCCCAAGGCGTCCTTTCTATTGTCCTAATGGTCCATCTGTTATCATGCTGTCTGGCCACAAGTCCAGTCCATCTGTATGCCGACGCCTTCATGGCAGCGTTGATATCAGCAGTTCGAGTCTGCTGTCGGATCCACGTGTTTGTTCTTCTGTCCTGCGGTTTGATTCCCGGCATGATCCGCTCCATTTTCCTCTGCTACTGCCAGTAATTTACATTGGCTTTACGTCAGAGCCCATGTCTCGCTGCCAGATGTCATCACAGGTAGAATGTATTCGTTGAATACCTTGTGTTTGTTACGTTTTTGGTAAATTCAGACTGTTGATATGTACTTATTGCCGGCAATACTAAGCTAGTAAACGTATGCGTAAGATTCCAAGGGATTTTCAGAAAAGTTAAATGGGGTTGATAACAATTTTGCGCCGTTTGTTACGCATGTTTTTATGCGCTAATAAGGCAAAACTTAGCAAAGGTATTCATGCATGAAAAATAATTTCAAAAGCCGAATTGTTGCAGGTAGAAAAAGTTGCAGGAAGAAAATTTTGCGAGTGAAATCTCGCAACTCTGTCTCGCAAAAATGTAATTTTTCACACTTCGCATCTTTTTCTTCACGTAACTTTTAGGAATTTTGTTTTTGTTTTTACTTGTTTTTTATGCACCACAAAATAAGAATTATTCACAAGCTTTTTATTTTTCAAAGACATGTACGTCTTTCTAACACAACTTCATAAACACAACTTTCGCAACTTTTTCTTCCCACAACAATTACTTCCTTTAAAGTATTCTATTTCCACACCGAGTATTCAGTAAGACTGATCCCCTATTTACATCAGATAGATGTCCCCAGAATGTAGTACAGCCGAAAAGACTCCCTGACTATCACGTCCCACCACTAACTATGCCAGAAAAAACATCAATGCTTGGCTGCTTGCAAGTTGATGATAATGAAGTCTTTTTCAAATTGTCGGAGTTCCAAAATTCACCTCTGAAAAACAATACCGTGATGGTTACAACATTCTGCTCGGATAGCAGAAGGATACGGGTTCCATCCCCCACCCTGGAGTTGTGAAGTGTTTCTCAGTGTGTCAATACTTTGACTCTATTGCAGGGCTGTAATCACCGGGAGGGGGGTGGCAATCGCTCCCAAACTTTTGAGACCCTAAATATTGTTACCTATTTTGGACTACCGCTTTCGTAAAATGTTCACATCTTCAATCCCATTTCTATTTTCTTAATACCCTAATTCTAATATTCATTCTAATATTTATATTATTACAAAACTTTAAAATTTGGGTTACTTTTACTACTTCGTTTTCAATTCTTAGATGCAAATATTGATTTTTACTTAAAATGTAATTCACTGACCCGAAATATGATTTTTTTGTAAAATCGCAGACCCCAATTATTGACACAGATCCCCCCGTATAGAACAATAGGAAGTACCCCCTGGGTGACTACGATCCTGTTATGTCTACAGAAATGAAAAGGTCATAGGTCATAAGACAGAGACAGTTTCTAGACCGTTTTCAACCTTGATGTTTCTGTGACGTTTCATAATTTTCCATAATTTTGAGCCTCGTGTTTCTTATACGTCTGTTTCTGGTTTAAAAAGTGTGATAACATAAAGTGAGACTAATTTCCTTATGAACCTGGCATCAGCGTGATGCGAGTGAAAACAATTCTTAAAAATCTATGTATAGTTGACTGAAGTGAATTTATGGTTGTAGAGCCAAGGCAGAACTACAAAGCTAATCCCAAATTCTATATTATGTTATTCTCATTGATTAATCCATATTCAATAAGTATTAAATTTCCACTAATTTCTAGCTGGAAACACTGCTATAACACAGTAAGCTTTTCATACATTATTTCTTCGTTTGCCTTTACATATCTTACATCATCAGCATTCCTGCTGATGTCAGCAAAATAGTCCGAACCCATTGCTGCCTGACTAGTTGCCGTGGGAAAGTAATGAGTGGCCGTCAAAATAACTGACGCGAGTAAAAAAGGGATGCCGGTTACATAAAATAGTCCATTGTAAGTTTCTGTGGCGTCTACAAGCCAACCTGTCAAAAGACAGATAGATTTTATGATTACAAGGAAGATGAACGAAATAATGAGAAAAAAGATGGATGGATAGAAGGATGAAATAGATAGATAGATAGATAGATAGATAGATAGATAGATAGATAGATAGATAGATAGATGGATAGATGGATAGACAGACAGACAGATAGATAGATAGACAGATAGATTAGGTAGATTAGGTAGACAGATAGATTAGGTAGATTAGGTAGACA
>JANTCA010003979.1:0-10462 GCA_024741275.1 Chironex yamaguchii | reverse complement strand
GGACCTCATTGTTTGCCCCTTCGTCGGATCGTTGCCATTGACAACGGGCCGTGTGACGTAACACCGAAAAGGTCTATTGAAGAGCTACAGTTATCTCCTCTCATTCAATCTTTCATGAACTCAACACCTAACTCGATATTGTTCATGAGGTACTACCAAATTATATATAACTTCCTCGTTGTCTCGATTCTTTGTAACTGGACGACCACTAATTCACTTAAGTTTGAAGCGGAGGGTAAAATGCTCAATACATAGCTCAAGCTTGGGAGCCTAAGTACACGTTACTTTGATATGCTTGAAACCAGTTAGATATTTCAATCTATGGTTATTCTCTGCAAATTTCCTGACAATAACATATGGAATTCATAAGAATAGGGTCTTTGTTGGATAAAATTTCGACGAAGAGACTACAAAAGAAACCTCTAGTTACAGATTTATATTCTTCGATTTAAAGAAAAGTACGCAATAGCGTTTTTGTTTTTACGAGTTAAACCTCGCTCGACTTTCTTCTTGTTGTTTGCTTACTTGTACACCGATCACAAGTACAATGTTTACGAGTTATATGTTGTGTTAGGATATAATAAAATCAAAACTAGAATTCGAGGGAGGGTACTGCGTTCTTTGAGACTTTGGTCCGTTTCCAGCAGTGAAACTTTGGTTTATTTTAAGACAAGGCAGAAACAGTGAACCCAATTGGCTTCGATACAGTTTTAATCATTACAAAAAGTCATGCCTCCACTGATGGTGAAAATAAAAATTCATTGGAAATTATGGGATGAAATAGAATATAGACACACATCTTTTAATGCTGATGTCAAACTACGTGGAAGATGAGAGGAAGGTTTCAACTCATATAACAACCAAAAAACCCCACACGTACTTTATTTTGATTCACATTTCGGAGATAGAAGCAAGACATTACATGAAAGCCAAAAAAATGTTTTGGAGCAATTACAGTGAAAGTCCTCGAAAGTCTGCGAATTTTAGTGAGCTCTAACATAAAGCTTGTCAACTAATTTAAAGAAAGCATGTGGAATAAGAAACGTTTGCCATGTTTTCTACAAAAGACGATGAATTAAGATAGATCCATACCGTTATTTTCCTTAGTGGAGCAATACGTCGGTATCAAGATGAGTGTCATTAAGAACAAAAACAAAAAGATATGCTAAAGTAACTGCCAATAAGAAAGATATCACCAAATACCTGGGGTTTGGAATAAATGGAGTGGGTGAAAAAATTCTCAAATCATACGGAACGGGGCAAATAATTAGTATTTGGAAGACGTTAGAAAACGTAATTATAAGAGAAAATATATAAAAGAAGTATTGAGGTCTTCATCAATAACGTTTTTCTTTCTTATTGCTCTTGACGCAACGAAGTGCTGTTTTGTACATATCTTGCACTTTCTGTGGAAGATAAAGCTCGTTCGGCTCATGCTCTTTACACAATATCGTAAAACAACAAAAAATGTTGCTTATTACTTATTTACCACATTGTCACATATTTGATAGTGATGCAGATTTTTAAATTATTATTGGTTGTGGATTAATCCATTTCTTTGAAATTTCGGAAATTTTGAAATAACAAGTTGGAGTTTGTCCCCATTCGAATAATTTTCTTTCCCATTACGTCTAAAGTTTATTTCAACTGTAATACTACTAGCACTAGCATCCACAAGCTTAACATGCATTTCTCATACCGTTTTTTAAATTGCGGTTTTAAGACAAATCTTTGCAGTCATTAATAGTTAGATAAGTTTCATAAGTTAGGATGGGTTTCACAAGTTATTCCGACTGTACGCACTATACTTGAAACTCGATCGAATTATTTTAGGCTCATAAATATTAAATAAGGGGTCCGAAATAACGATGTCCTGGATGCATTTTTTGCAAGAAATTAACAAGGGGGAGGAGGTACGTTTATTCGGGACTCGAGAGTACACAAATTTGAAATCTATATTAAAGTTTCCTATCTCGGTTTATTGTGACTATTTGCCAGTTTTGGTCTTCTAATACTCCAGGAACGCAATTTATTGCTTTATAATAAAGAAAAGCAGGAGAGCAAAGTGAGCATCAGAAACTGACAGACTGGAATACTATCAAGCAGCACTTTATACTAGTAAAATAGTGAAAGTTAAGCAGAAGAATAAAATAAGGAAGCTTAAGAAGCCTTTTTGAATGACTGACACTGCAGACGTAATATCTATTCATACTCTTGCTGTACCGTGTTATACCACATACATCTATAGCTTTCAATCTGCTTTAAACTATTGTGATTAAATCTTTATTACTGTGTTACTGCTGTCCTGCTAGGATACATTTAATACTGTATTGTGCTTTATTCCTATTGGTAAATTTATTCCAGTCAATTTATCACAGAACATTTTGTTTATCACTTTTACATAAGATTGATCACTGGACTACATTAGGATCCTTACTATAAAAGCAGACGTAACGTTGTGACGGTGATCGATGCAGCTTTAACCTCCGGTCCTACGACTACACATCTGACGCCTTTCCTAAATAACTCAGAAGGGAAGGTCGTAGGACTCGTGTTATCAAGCCCAATCGTCCACTCATGATATTGAGTGTCTGGCAAACTTACTCGCGTTTTACTTAGTCAGATTTGTTGATTACAACCAGGCTATCTCAAATCTCGTCACTGGTATAGAACTAGATAGCTTTTACTGTTCTGCTATATTATCATGGCACGAAATACTAGCAAGTTAAACAATAATTCAGGGTACCTGTAGAAAACTCATTTTGCAACTACCCGAGTGACTTTGGCAATAACGATGTAGGTCTTGAACAAAGACAGAACCTGTCCATTAGCAAACTATGGTTTGTTTTTCAAAGGGAATTCTTTCAAAATCTAACAAAGAAAACAGAACGGCAAAATGGCTCGCACAAAGCATAGATATGGTACCTAAACAAGTAAACGTTAAAAAATGCGTTTGAACGATTGGGATGGTCACTTAACTTTGTTTTAAACTCATTGAAATTTGTACGTGTAGCACACCTTTGTCCTTAAAATGAACCGTTGTCCTTTCTTCTCAAAATGAGGCACGGTCTTCCTAGACGGCACCATATGGGACGATTTTCTCAAAGCAAATTGGGGATGCAACAATTATTAGTGCAATCGAAGCCAGCAAGCTCACAGAGCTCTCTTTGATACTCAAAATCCATGAAACAAATTCTGCTGGTTATCCATAAATAGCTGAGACAATATTACTGTTAATGACACCAAATCGTTAATACAGATGTTACAAACCTCTGGAAACGACAATTTGTTTTGAGGAAAAATACGTTACGTCATAAGCGATATCGATGAGAATTTTAACCAAAAATTCAAGTCGAGATATCTTTCGAATATTCCTTTTAAACCCTAGAGACCAGTGACATTAAAAGCACCAGATGATATACAATTGCAACTCAGGAGGGCTTGGCACCTCAGCAATTTCAAGTACAGACCACAACGCATTGCTGTGGGGCTTAATAGCCTACATGCATGGTCGAACAGTCCCATGCCACGCTATTCGGAGTTTAAACCTGTATAGTTACTTGTCTGGAGGTAGGTGTCCCGTATTCATTGTCGTTAGTTTTGATCAACGACCGAAGGAGACTGTGTGACATGATTTCAAAGTCGACATGAAATATTAATTCGAACTAAGATTACGACTGCTAACTAATCATTACACTATCTCAAGTTGTATCAGAAACACTAAATTGCCAACAAAATTTAGTCGTCTAGGAAAAATGTTAGTTTGCTCTATTTTTGCCTGAATAATAGTTTGAAACACACAGCGGGGAAAATCTTAGTGGTGCTGGGGTCTACCAAATAAAAGTTAAAAGATTTAACGGTAATGCTTCCTGAGAATGGAAAGTTAGGTTCAAAGTTTTCATGACGCAGACATTGGCGGGATGGATCATGTTCTTACCGCTACCTTTCCACAAACAAATACAATATGGACGATAAAAACAACATGAACTGCAAGATCATATTAAATTTAAGTCAAGATAAAACGGGGTTTGACTACACAAACAAACGAGCTTTTTGTTGAGTGATATACTTGACGAATAAATACTTGACACGTAACCAAGCCAAGAAAAGCAAAAACAAAAAAAGAAACCGTTTTCGAAAAGCTCACCTTCAACTGCAAATTTGGTTCAATTCTGCTCGCCTGACACTGAGCTAAGTCTTTAAAAGAGATAAACTTCTGTCGTCTCTGAATGGAAAAGGCAGGTCTATTCATCAGTTTTTATAGCTTGGAATTTTGAAAAGTTCATCAACATAACCAGCTATTTGGTTAAATTGAAGACTGTCGAAAGCGCAAGAAAGCAATATTTTTAATGATACTTTAATGACCGATGTCACATGCTACAAGAGACTTGGAATTTTGATTGTGAATGCACTTGACCCAAACTGTATACCACATTCCAGACAAAAAATAGGTCTTATTCGAGCGCTACAGCCTAATTAATGCGTTTAATTCCCCGGACACTGCTTTGTTTATCGGTTTACAGTTTTTTAAGTTAAATATGTCATACTGTGAAGAATCGCTGCTCATAATTTCCCTGCTTAAGCTAACACGCATAGATGAAAGATAAAGGAGGGTCGCTCTTCTTTTGTAATCGCGTTTGAATAAGTTTGATAGTTCGAACTAACATAAGAGACCATAAACGAACCCAATGGTATAACGTTACAGCAACGCAGTGCTGTGAGAAGAATACTATAATATATACTCATTTGGGGGAAAACGATCCATTCGCGAATTTCAGACTAGAGAGTCATGCGTATATGGAGCACAAGATATACCAAGTCAGAAGAGCTGTACAATTCTTTGCTAAATTGCGTCTAAAATCTTTTCACCAATGACCGGTTAAAAATCTTACCTTGGTTATTTTTCAGTTCAAATAACATTTTCCTTATGTTTTGAAGTACAACATAAACGTAAATGCAACAGGGAACAACGTGCGTTGCATGGAAAGGAAGAGGGTCAAAACTTAACATAATAAGAAAGGAATACAAGGAACGTGTTGCTTGTCAAACGGAATTTACCGAATATACATCATTTCACGACAATTCAAAAACTGCGTATGTACACGAGAAGCAAAACAAGAAATCAAATGTCGCTCAGAAAACTGACGACGTTAAGTCGTTACGACTTCATAACACAAAGTAATCGATCACAACGACAATTGATCATTATCACATTGTTACGCTGAAGTTACAGGAGGTCTCGGTTATGATGACATGTTGTATACAAAATAGCTATCTCTGTAATTTCCTGATTCAAATCCTTTCCCTGGCGTTAACTCCTGGGAACTGGGAAAAATGTATAAAAAAATAAACCGGATGCACACATATCGAAATCTATTAAATTAACGCATGTCATATGCATCATATAGCGGAGTCATTATAAACGACGGGGCTCGTTAATGTAACATCGAACATGATGAACGCAATTAATCATTCTTGCTATGACACGTCAATCTGTAACTCAAAGATAGAGTAGTTGACCGAATGTAGGTAACAATTTGCTGGCTACCTTCAGTGTGCTTGCGACTTACAATCCTTTGCTAGTATCCAACTTACCCCGACTTGAGGTGCAAGTCGCGGAAAAACTGATGTAGTAGAGCATTCTTTGCTGAGATCCTTTTTGCTGGTTCGTAAGTTAATATCCTCTAGAGTGGAAAAAACGCACTTGAGAAAGTCAATAACATTTTACTTGAACTTATTAAATAAACTCAAGGAAAATAGATACGAAGAACACGAGGTCTTCAGAGGACATGCCATTACGATTTCCGACAAAATAAGTCAAAACAAAATGAAAAACGAATCAAGAATATATGGGAGACACTTTGAGAGTGGACGGTTATTGCATGAGCACGACAACTGGCAAAATAAAGTTTAACAAGCCATGTTTAACAGTCTGATAACGAATGAGGATTTTTAACTGACTACCGGTATCCATGTGTGCTAGGGACAAAAGCCGTTGATGCTCGTGTTATAACAGCTAACCATAGTCCTTGCCATACCTTACAAACGTTCAAACAGCTTTTAATCCATTGAAATTGGAGTTAAAATTTCCTTGGAAAAATTATTGCCATCAAAAGCACGCATTGATGGCATTGCGACACGACAAACAGTGAAGCGCCCACACAAACCTGCAATAATTCAATTCCATCTTTCGTCAAGTTTGGAAAGATAGTCTTCAAATTCTGCGCCCTCCATTTTGGAAAGTCAGACTTGTAATCGGGGAGTGAAGTAACGCCTGGCCATACGGTCTCGTCGGGTGTCCCTAGAGTTCTTTAAAAATAAGAAAATCCACGGTAATTACCAATATCATAATAACATTTCACATTCAAGCACACGAAATCGTCTTACAAACCAAAGGAATCCACACATGTAAACTTGTTTCAATCAGACCTTCATCATCCAAAGCTTAGATAAAATTATATGGAAGACAGATGCTACTAAATATATAATGAGCAACGTATTGGAGTAGAACAAAAGGTAGCCAAATTATACTATTTTTGTTTAAGCTCAACAGCGAACACCAACTAGGCCTTGACGCCACTGCACGGTCAGTCTGCATACGTTTGCGAATAATTCCCAAAATACGACAAACAATACTGCGAGGAAAAGCGAGGCAGTCATACAAATCGCCGAATTCTGCAGGCGATCAAAACAAGCAATTGTCTTTCCTGCTGCATGTTCGATGTGAGAACATAATAACTGCCTAGTTATTTTTCTTAACATAGTCAAGTCCAAATCCAATAATCTACTACCCACGACACAGGGATGACAGGGATGGAACCGGAAAACAGGCGAGTGTTTTCTTAAATGCCAATTACTATTCAAATATTTCCCTTACACCTTACAATTTCTCTGCGCCAAAATAAACATAGCCATTTTTTGGTGTTTTTTAAGTGTCATTTCAACAAAAAAAACAAGAACTGTTAACACGGTACATAGTTTGTATGGAATAAGTAAATGATATGTACTGAGCGCTGAAGGATTCCAAGCAGTAAGAGTGTAAGACATGTGCATGTCATAATTATCAGGAAAGCAAGACAAAAGAACAAGGGAAGGTAGACACCATAGATCAAAGTACGAGGAAATCAACGACTAAGATATCAGGACATTTTGTTTTATGATACTACAATCAAAATTAGGTTTTTAACAAGAGGTCTGGTCATACAGCGACATACGTGCAAGGGCACAACAACGGAATAAATTCATCGCTGTCTAGCAAGGAAAAAAAAGAAAGCGACCTGACTGTTTAAATATGTGATAGGGGCTGCAAGGTACACCGATAGATTAGATTCAATTAGGATCCAGACTCTGCGCTATATGGGTTCAAGGAGGCAGAGACGATCGGCAAGGAACATACGTGACGGCAGTACTCCATACATAGCCGAAAGGTAAATAACGTCAGTGCAACGCCGCTATCATGAACAAGGACCTTGCAACGGTCCCTTCATAAGACTTCCTCAAAAAGTTTCCTGAACAGAATAGTCCTAGAAGGCGAATCAAATCGCTCTCAAAACCTCTCGTTCTGACATCTGAAGAGGCCAGATGGTAGTAGTAGTAGTTGGTGATAGTACTGCTCTATAATACAGGTCACGGTGAAAAGCTAGACCAGTAGTATATGGTCTAGCTATTCGCAGATTAAATTTTGATAGAACATGGTCGTGTATGACATTTTCAAAAAGGAAACAAGGGTCTGAATAGAACCGTGTAGAACAAAACCATTGACTTGGAAACAAATTAAAAGAGAACAGCAAACACAATCATAATACTTGATAGTAAAGAAAACAAGACGACTGAAAATAACTCATCACAAATTCCAACAGTCTGAGTTTACCACACTTTCTTGACCGTTGCATTACAGATGCAAATTACTAGCAGGATAGGAAACATGACCCATTTAAATACTTGCCAAAATTATAATATTCATCAGCAATTGTATAAAACTTGGCAACTTATAGCTAGTCAACCAGGGCATGAACTTACTATAGACAGTTTAGGAAGGAGCTCAGCCTTGTCCATCCGTACGTGAGACGAGAGAAGGAGTCTCCGGTACCAGCCATCAAAAGGCTACGCTGTATGCACTAACACGGAAATCTCGTATGCCTTTAACTTAGGAAGCTCAGAAAGACACGAAAGGATATAATGGAAGAGAGAACTAGCATTTAATACCTTGCTAAAGAAGCAAGTTCATGGGCAATTGGACATGATTCCTGAGCCTGACAGTGATATTAGCTTCACGACTAACCGTGCTTATACCGAAATCACACTCCAGCATCGCTACCGACTACAGCTAAAAAGTTCACCATACCAACGAGCCGGTTATTAATTCCTGGTGCAAACCTGGAACTTGGTGCTGATGAGAGCTAGCAGGTATTACAGTTTGCTCAAAAGTGACCCGGAGCTATTCTTCGATGGGGAACATAAGGGCATGGCGACTTGCGTACCCAAGAATAGTCTTAGCATGAACAGGCATTGAAAGAAAGTGTCTCAGTTTACATGGACACAAGGAAATTACCCCAACATGGCCAATAAAATAATGGCACACGATACGAGCTCGAAACGTTACAAACGGCAGGTATTGGAACCATCTCCAAATGAACTTTCGCATACGTATCGGACATCTGTATCCAACCAGTGTCAGCTAACTGTTAATGGTACGAGTTGTGTATGATTTAGTCTTCGAGGCAATCACTTTGAGTTCCATTAGTCATCCGTCGAAACCGTAAGTACTTAATGATTCACCAGTCAGAGTATAATGAGCATTAGAAAACGTTTTAAAGAAAAATTTTGGAATGTAAACATTAAATATTATAATTTTCTTATGGAATTGAAATCAAATGCAATGATTTCAAGTTAAATTGGAATACGTATCTACAAAGTTTTGTCATAGCGTCGATCACCAAAGCAATTAAGTCTCGTTGGCGTCTACAGCTCCAGAAGTCAACAGAAGACAGGATAATCACGTTATGATGTGATTATGATATTAACTGATAATCTCAAATTATGATATAGATAAAACTCTTACAAAACGTCCTGACTGGGGGAGGGCAGAGACGTAGATAAAAAACTGAGCACACGTGCCTTCATTATGACTGACATGGTTACCATATCATGAGAATAAGACAACTACCTGAATATTCTAAACAGCTGATCAATTTCCGAGTCACCTGGAAATAACGCCTTTCTTGTCATCTAAAACATACGCAAAACAAACATTAAGGTTAATGAAATAGATCTGTGTACTACGAATGTTTGTTACGAGGCACAGGATGCCAAATGGTAAAATACGTTACTTCAAAAGGTAGGTCAATCGCAACATTAAAACTTATTACAAGTGACAAATAATTAAAAACAATTTACATCAAAATTTGTCCCACGACGCTGCATAACAGGCTTTTTTACAACGGCATCAGCTGTCAACTGACTGTAGCAGTTATTTAAAATTTTCTCCTCTATCTCTACTATTTATTAAAATCTGAATGCTACAACATTTACATGAAAGGAAATATCTATTTCCATATTTTATTTCATCACCTATTTTTATATTTCATCTCACAAAAATACTGGTAAATATGGTCTATTGTTTTCTATATAAATTTTAATCCTAAAAATAGGCCCAAACAATATCTCTCATAATGTCTCTAAAATTCAAATTTACATATTTGGCAAGTAGATTTAAGAGGTTTGTTCTGAAGTTTGATTCAATTTCTACTCAAAACACAAAGGTCTTTTTGAGGCTATTTGAGACAATATTTTGCAATTATCAAACCATGTCCAAGACCATAGTCACCTCAGTTGGAATAGACGCATTCACAACACTAATATTCAACATTATATTAACGATTATTATCCACTCGTCCTCACGAATCACAAAATGAAGTTTCAAGATAGCTAAGTTTAGTTGCAGGGCACTACTTGTTCTTTTAGATTAACCCAATGGTCCAATACTTTATCCAAATTGAGGGATTTGAGAAAGTTTCTGTTCATCGGCATAACCATAAAATCACTTGCCATGGAAATATCTACGTTACTGCGACCCCAGCGAAGCACACGATTCATTGCATCAAAACTCTGTTCAACTTTCACTGTGCCAGTTGGAAGCGTCTTTAACACTTTGACGAACTGTTCCAAATTGCTGTACAAATTCATGTCCACTCCCCTACCATCTTATACAACAGTCGGTGCTCATTCAAGTGTTCACACTGTATGAAATCATTATTACTACTTCACTGCTCATATCTCCAGATTTAATCTTTTCCTGTTGGTTTATACATGACAAGTAAAGGACATCATGTTCCTCCTCTTCCACTTCTGTAGGTGCAATAGTTTCCCTGAAGGGGCCTTTGGTAGAAAGCATACTGTTCTTAAACCCAAAAATGCTGACTACCAGTGAATAGCTGTTGTATTCTACCTACATATTTCACAT
>JANTCA010003978.1:0-10462 GCA_024741275.1 Chironex yamaguchii | reverse complement strand
CTCACTCACTCACTCACTCACTTACTTACTTACTTACTTACTTACTTACTTACTTACTTACTTACTTACTTACTTACGTACTTACTTAATCAATTACCTACCTGATTTCTTACTTAGATTCTTTTTTCTTGCTTCAATAATTATGTACTTTAATACGTACTCAGTCACATACTTGCTTTCTTTCTAGCTTTTTTCTTTCTACTTTTATTTTTTTGCATTTAGTGTTTACTTACTAACTTGCTCGCTTACTTTAATCAGTTATAAACATGTTTTTACTTTTGTTGTCAATCATCATCAACAATTGTACTTTTTATGTGACAACATCTGTAATAGGCAAAGGTACCTTTTTACGTGTAATAAATAAAATGAATGAAAGTCAAGCATCGAATTTCAAATCAGCTTAAAAATGTTGAACATCAGGACATAAAGAAGGTCATGTTGGAGATGAAGGCCTCGTTCATTTTTTTGCTTCTAATCTTTTATTTGTATGAGCAATTTCTTTTGGTACAGAGAAATTCAAGTTGGCAGAACACTACGTTATTCAAGAAATGAATGGCAGAGTGTCAGGCAGAAGCCTTAAGCACAAAGCCTCCAAAGGAAACGTTCCTTGGAGGTTGCCATAGAACATACTCTCTATTGTAAATGCTAGAAATTTCGCTTCATTTGGAAGAATTTTGAAATTTTGTGTGTCTCATTTAGCTTTTTCGAGTGCAGTCGTTAACTATTCAGTGCTTGTAAAAACAAATTCTTTAGTTTAACTTTTAAAACTATAGATTCCTTCTTTCCTGTCCCTTTATAAATTTTAATTTCCAGGTTGAACTGTTACATTTGTCAATTCTTCTCTTTATATCCTAAATACGTAGTTCTTCGTCTTACTTTGAATATTCTCAGTTTTTCTACGTGACTTCCTTCTTCATTTAGTTCCAATATTTCTTCTAACTTTTGTTTTACTTTTACGGCTCTATTCTTAGTAGTCTTAGTTCTTTGATTAATTTTATCAGAGTTTATTTAACATTTTTTCATTGAATTTTTGTGATTCCTATCTCTATTATTTATACCCTTTACTCTTAATTGGTAATTGTAACTATGAGGTGTTATTTTGTTTAATAAAGGTTTACCGTTATCTGTGAAATATTAAATTGCATTTAATTTTCAACTACCATGTTTTCAGCTGTCATTTTGTGACGATATGAAGATGGAAATGGATTAGATATTGCAACTTTCGAGCCCAGAGCATAGGAAAAAAGAAGGGCAGTTAGGGTAACAGTATTTTGAAATTACCAACACACTATTGTTAAGTTTAATTTTCGGTATTAATTGTTACTAAGAAGAGTAACATTTTCTCCTGAACTTTAATAGTGATAGTACATAGTACGTTTTCGGAGTGGAAATAGAGGGATGTAAAGAGGGTGGGTACAACAATAATTATAACAAACAACGGTAATATTTGCAGCTACGTACAACGAGTTCTATCTGATTTAAGTGGCAGGGTTTCAAAAACCCGAGTGAGTTTGTCAATAAACCAATGAATGTATAAAGCAAATCCGGTTTTGTAATCACGTCACGCCAAAGGTTCGGCATATTATTCTGAGCGAAAAAGGCTACATCAAGAAGCCGACAAATCTTCCTTTATGTTCTACCCACACTAGAGATCAATATAAAAGTAATCGACTTTTTTGTCTTCATGTTTCACAAGGAAAGAAATAGGACGGAAGCTGTGGTTTAAGTTTGCGAAAAGGACGAACAAACCACCCACCTTTGATGCAACCACAATTATTTTATTCGTTTCGTCATAAAACGGAAGTGATGTTACAAGTACTTGTACGAGCACTACCCTTTCCCGTAAAAGCAAGTTCTTTGTTAACTGTAACATACGAGATGAGCGACCAAAGTAATCATTGTTATTTGACTTCTTAAATTCTTTCATCTCTTTCCTGGCAATCTTTTACAGCCTAACAACATTGTCATGTGCTACATTTCTCTAAAAAGCAGTGTATTATACAGCAGAAGCCGTGAACCGTAAAAGTTTAGTGTAAAATTTTATTTTGTTGTAGGAAAATACAACGAATGGCGTTGATTTGAGTCTAAGAAATGTATCGACGACGAATTCTAGATTGCTTATGCTCGACGTTGACGTCTTATCTATTCTCTGGAAAATTTGCTCAGTCTCTTTCAGACACATTCTTTATGGGTCTAACAGCTACAGCAACTGAATAATTGTGTGAAATGTTTGCAATATTGTAATTAACAGACTATACAATATGGCTACATCATGCTGTTTCAGATTCTCGACAAAGCATTAAGATTAGAAACTAACACAAGAGTTGTAACCGTAACAATTTCAACTTTACCTTTTTCTTTTGACGGTAATCTACTCTTCATATTAGAGATGTGGATCGGATCGGTTTCCAAAATTTGTTAATTCTAATCCTATCCGAAGTCCAAACATTTGCTCCGATCTGATCCGATCCGGTAATGATTATTAAAAATCCGATCCAATCTGCTCTGATCTGCAGATATCCAAACGTTTTATTGATAGTCTTCGCGGAATCCTAGGACGCCTTAGAGATATGCGGCTTGCATATTCTGACTCTGCATTCACGAATAGTAATCTAAAGAAACATGTAGCTCCGTATAGTGTCACATCTTTTGGCTAATATCAGTACGTAATTAAAGATTCCCAAGTTATTTGCCTTGCAAAACTTTATGCGATAAATACCAGTTTTACAGAGTAGGCACAAACTGTAATTGGGTAACATGTACATAATTTCAACTAGTTTTAGCTGTGTAAATGGAAATCAGATTAAGATAATACCTGCTACCTTATTATCAATTAAGTATGAAGTAAAATGATAACAGTACCAAGTGATTGACGGCAAATATTTGTGATACTTCGTTAATAAAGAATGAAAAAACGCTCAAGTCAAGTCAGATTGTATAACTTCCATGCTTTAAACATTTTTTATTCAAGTTGCGTTTTTCCTGTGCAACAGAAACGTTAGAGAGTGCAAGTAATCTGATAAACTCCGATCCGATGAAGAATCTGAATGTCATTTAATCTCAGACTAAAGTTTTCACGAAATAATTTGATCTCATCGAATTTGGATCGGATTCCACAGTCTCATACATTTTTACTTTTGTTTCGAGGTTAGCATTGGTGAGGAAAGCCATATTATTTATAGCTCAGAAACATGGTGTGAAAGGGGCAGTCTTTAAATTATATTTATTAGTATTATCACAAAAGAGTTCTAGGAATTACGCGCTTGTGAGAACTAAAGTAAAAACCATTTACAGCGGGCATGTTTATCTGTGGCAGAAAAATATTTCTATTTCAAGTGGAATAAAAATCCAAATCGCAAAGAATTACCTCTATATACCAAAAATCGGTGACGGACATCCAATTTTTTGAGCGCATTTGGAAAATTGTAACTGGTTATAGCAGATACCTCAAAAAGCTTTAAAAACAGATTAAGCAAATAGATAGATACCAATATAATACCAATAATACTAATTACTAGTAATACGAATTACTAAGAATAAAAGCCTCTTCCAAGTCTACCTCCCCTTAAATGACTACCCAATTTGATTTTTGTAACTGTAAAATTAACATATACTTTTTTCAAAATTAGAGTCTTCTGTATAGAATGGAAGCTGTCAATGCAGGAAGCTAGACACAACCTCAACCAATACTTATAGTATTGGCCATATAAAATCGGCATTCAGTAACCAGGAGTGAACACACCCTTCCCTTTTAACCGCGCCAAAAGAGGAAGCCCATCTCTTTTATTGTACACTTCTTTAACTAATCAAGGGGTCCATAGACATAAATCTAGGAGACCACTTAGATCTTGATTGTAAGAACCTGACCTACCAAAGTCACGTGAGGGCACAGTCTTACTGGGACACCTAGCAGCTTCAAACCCTTATCTCTTCTACTTCATTCAAGCACCTTTTGCATGAGCTACTGGATACTCAATCACCTGTAATAAGTTCTATGTAATAGACAATGCTTGGGCCACGGAAAGTAAGCTAGCTACATGAAAAGTATTGGTCTCACATGTTCAGAGGTGTGTCTATGGTGATATAGAGACACCCTCCAAATGCGACCTCTTGGATATTAGGAACGACTTTAGCACTGTTGATGAAGGAAGATGAACGCTATTTGGTTTCTGTAACGTGTTAATTTATAAGAATATGTATATGCCAATATCGTGTAATGATTATTGTGATAGTTTATAGACAGCAAAGTTGATATTCGTGCAAACTTAGCTTAGCACAGCATCGAAGGCAAAAATATGTATGATTCGAAAAATATGGTAGGAAATTTAGTAACAATTGTTACACAAAGGATTTGTTCCTTTGCGGTTTTGCTATAACTTACCGAGAAGGAAACTTTAAATGGAATTTACAGAGAGGAGACTTTTTACAATGTTTTTAGCTGCGGAGCCGTCAGTTTCTTTCAATTCTCCGTGAGCCTCGTTACTTTACAAGCAATATTCCTGAACATTTAGTACATTTCGAACATTTTACCACATCAAACCAAATGATGCTTGATTTAAGCACATACTAAACAATTTAACATAACATTAAGTACTTTCATAGAATGGATATTCTTTATAACCATTTCCTCGAGGGGAACACTCTTAGATTTATAATATGCATGCGAGAGAGAAAATGAGTGAACATTTTATTCGTTTCTAACTAAGAATGAGTGGTGCAGATTATCAAAAATGAATTTAGTCTAACCAGAATAAATTGGAGCAAATATTACGCCATAAATGGACAACGTCAACCTTTGAGAAGCAGAGGGTAAAAGCAAAGGCAACGTGTGATCTTTGGTTGATTGCATTTCTGGAAAAAGTTAAGCAGCGAAAGATGCACATATTTCCTATTTCTTTACATTTACAAGCCTAGCATTGTGACAACTGTAGCAAAATGTATAAGAGACAAAGAGACAGAGGAACAGACAGAGACATAGACGAAATTGGACAAATAGGATTTAAAGTAGTTAATTGCACTCGTTTTTCGTTCGAATGAATAGAATTATTCCTACAAAATTTAATACGAGATTTAAGAGCACATAAATAACTTGATTGACATGTTTGGTTTCCAGTGTGCCCTCCTCAAATCAGAGCAAACAATTAATTATATTAATATTTGAATTTAATTTCGATTCTTTAACTGCAACCAATACGCTTTTGATCTTTGAAACAGAGTACATTGAAACAGGTTATCATTAAAACATGTTTCAGTTCAAGTAAAACTCACCAACTTGGTGGAAGATCTACCTAAGTATAATGAAAGAAAAAAAGGGAATGTGAATTTACTTATTGAATTAAATAAGTTATATAATTGTAATCACAAAAGTCAAAATTTTCTTACTTTGAAAATGTTCAAGAAAATTGTCCCTTACGTTTCCTGCATTTTTAACACAATGAATTGAAACATCCCCATCTAAAGATGTAAAATACTTTGCTATTATTTTGTCTCGGGTTTTGTGGCTTTAATAAACAAACTGCCCTAGAAATATGACCGTTGTGTTTCTACCGACTTTCGAAATGGAGCGTTATTTGCATCTGTGTTCACTGAAATAACACAGGGTCGGATTCTGAGAAGGGGTGGAGTCAGTGACAGCACCGAAGGCCTGATCCCTCAACAGGCGTTTTTGGTATCCCAAAAAAATACAGAGCGTACGCCCTCTCCCATTTGATCTTGGTCCTAAATATAGACAAAAAAATGAATGGTATTGTATATACAGACGATGAAGTTGGTCAGAATTCAATTTGTTAAAACAGGGCTACAAAAGAAGCAACATTAACTGAAAGAGAGTACCTGATTCAGAAAAACATTGCGGTTAAAAGTAAACTTCCATTTCAAATGTATCAAAATTTGGTGACGTAAAAATAAACTGACCTTTAAGTGAACGTGCTTGCTAACAAACACATAACACCAACGGATACATTTCTCGAAACCTATGTATTGCATATAATTGCATTTTTAAAATCTGGAATACGGAATGACCTCATTCATAGTTGCTAGATAAAACGAAGCCAGAGTTTAAGAGGCAATCACGCATACAGTGCGATAACTACAGGTCACTATCTCCATTACTTTCAATGCCTCTAAATTCAGGGATTGCTTCCGTTGTAGCCCACGATGCAAAAATGTACTGAATTTTTGTCTGTGGTATTACCACTCCGAAGCAAAATAATGCTTCTTTGCTATGACGCCTTCCCCCAGAAAATGTCGCAACTGTTGTTACGAACTAGTTTAATGTGACGATAAGTACATGGATGAAATGAACCACTTGCTTTCTGAGAACATGTTGAATACTCTAGCAGAACATGACACTATAAAGTACCCTTTCTAGCATCTCATCAAAGGCCCAATGATTCCGGTATCATTGGTAACTGTTAGTGGTTCCATAAACGACAGTCATTAATGGTTAACAGTCAAGAATTGTTTTCCTTGTCTTCATATAAAAGAACCTGGGGGGATGTAACTTTGATCTTCACTTTGTCCTCATCTTACTCCGAGAGCCTCCTCTTTACTTTACCAAATCATTGTTAAATTCCTAAGTTTTTACTGGTTCCTGCCCTCGATCCGAAGCTTCTCATTGTAATCAAGTGCACGTTTTCCTTGTTTTGTCACAGGAACTTTTAAACAAGAAATTGGCGCAAAAGACACAACATTAGTTTTACAACATTAATCTTACACCTTTACACTTTTACTTGCCAAACCTGCAAAAGTCCTCAATCCATCATGTTGTTCACATCCAATTTTAGCTTCTTTGCTAAATTTCATGATTGCTTTGCTCAAATTTCAATTCATTTACACATTAAATTTTATAACCACGGGAAAATCTCTATCCCCTTTAGACTGGATAATCCAGCATTGAAAGAGTGGTTTATCGAACGCTGGGACATTAAGGATCTATGAATCACACTTGTCGTTTAACGTCATGCATGAAATATATGAACACCAGATAAGGTTTGTTATTGCAATAAAATCGGCCACTACATGCAACTTATCAAGTTAACAATTATTTGCAGTTTGACTTTCAGCAACAAAACGTGCTATGCAGATATTCAACATCAAATATGTAGTGTATTCTTTAATCAAGAAAATCAAATTTGACAGAAAAACTGTCGTGCAGTAATTTGCAGAAACTAGGCACTTTTGACAAAGATAATCGCAGGGAATACACACTTCGTGGAGTCGAAGTAAACATCTGATGTTCTTGCAAACATTTGAAAGATTGCTCTATTTTTAGCAAGAACGGTTCGATATTGGTGGCATAATCCAAACTTGGGCGTGCCTACTTTTCAATGTATTTACGTTCAAAAGAAACAACTCTAAACATTTCATTCATGAATGGCAGAAACGAGCGTAGCTAAAATAAGTCAGTTAAAAATAATAGAATGTTGACCTGACCCAAAGTCTACAAAAGACGCTTCCTAAGGTCAGGCAAACGATAATCTATGTTGTCTAACAATAACAGTGGCGACGAAATTCACTGCATCTCCACTTCTATTGAAACTTTTATAAATGATGTTGACATTCCCTCCCATTTTTGGATAAAGAACCTTGTTGTAATTCGGTAATTAATCTTGATTCAGTACGATATGCTACTCCATTCGAATTTTTTTATTTTTAAATTTATTGAGACCACCATGACTGACACAAAACATGATGAGATAAAACTTCTAGTGGTGCAAGTCTCAAGGCTCTTCTTTGATAAATAACTTTGCAAGCGGGTACAAACACCAACAAACGCACTCCTACAAAGTTATTCATTGAAGTGAATGCAACTTTTTGGTACATGTAGCAATTACGAACTGTTCCATTTCAAGTCTAGAAATTCTGGTTCGATCCGTGTTGGAATTTGCACCAATAAATAAATTAGAGAAATGAAATCGATTTCCTTAGCAAATAGCTATTACGTTTTTGAGATTGAAGGTATAGTTTGTAACAAAATATGGGGACTTTATTTACCACATTCATGCACCCACGAATATGCGGGTAAAATCACTACACTACTATGTCTTATCCAGTCACCGATGTTTCTGTTATTCCCCAATCCGTACCCTCTTTACTTACCGCCTTAGTAATCGCTTGTTACTGCCTTTAATACCTTTGTACAATCTGTTCTTATATGTTGTTATACACTAAATACTGTTGGATCATACTATTTATATTTTCTTGGTTGATATATACAATGCCTTATTTCTCTGAAGATGACAAACGTGATGAGACGTTAGGAAAATAGATAAGTTCAAGTGATCTCAATTTTTCTAGGAATTACCATCTCGTTTTTCAGGCTAGTTGATATGTACAATGCCTTATTTCTCTGAAGACATCAACGTTATGAAACGTTAAGAAAATAGTTTGATAAGCTCAAGTGATCTCTCTTTTTCTGCGAATTATCGACTTTGTTGTTATATTCATGGTATAGTAATAGCAACTGTATATTCACAAAAGTTTGGATAGCACCAACTTGCGAACTTGGTTACATGACCCGTAAATAATTGGATGCCTTGTTAGAAAACATCATATGCCGATTGTAAGCAAACACACAAACAGACAGACACCCAAGAACATGATTACAAGATCGGGATTGACAGAGTAAAGCTAAGAATGCGCAGTAATTAGATGCATTTCGGTATTCTATCAACTTGTATTGGATACCATGTTAGGAAACAGCTCGAAGAGATCATCCTTCCCTTATAGTAGTCAGATATCTCTTCAAGATTGTCTCTGTATGTCAAGGCTTTCTTGCTTCCTTCCTAAAGCTCTTAATTCTGTTTAAAGTTTTAACGGTATCCAAATCTACTTGGACAAACTCCTTTCATTTTCCCCTCGATCTTCTTTCTTACTTCTCTTAACCTTAATCCCATCCACATCACATTGCCCATGCATTGATATTCCTTGTGTAATTGTAAGATACTGAATTTGATCGACCACATTTTATTCCATTCTTTGACTTCTTGGACAGGTATCTCATATTTATTAGTACTGTGAGGCAATATTGTCTTAAACAAAGTACATCCAAAGTCAAACCACTGTCGAAACTGGAGGTAACTACAGAAGGTAGCCGTGAACAAGAACTCTAGCAGACAGTTATCGGCGGCATTTGTTCCTGGAAGAGCAATGTGACAAAACTAAAAAGTAAGTAAATGGTGACAAAGATCGTTAGTGTAGGGTTGAAAAGGTATTAAAAGGTAGTAGAATTAGTATTTGCCAATCACTCTATGCTCTGGAACAAATAACAAGTGACCCTATTTTCTTTACCATTATGGAAGGTTTGTTGCTAATCTTAGATTTTTGGATTCCATGTTTTTTAACAAAATACTCTCTTGGAAGTAGCCCTTTCTGTTTCTTATATGTTTTAATTCGTATCAAGTAATCGATAAGTTCCAATGCAACTATTTACAGAATCTTTTTACTGCCCATCGTATAATCCCTAACTAGGTTAGCTCAATGAGATACTTATGTGAGTGTATTTTCTTCAGTAGTTGATGAAAATTTATTCAGTTTCTTGCTTACCCATTCATAAGACTTGATTTCTTGCAAAGTGAACAAATAACTAGATCAATATTGCGATCACTTCTGTCCTAATCTTCTGCTTATATCCACCTGCTATTAAACACTATTCACCAATGCTTCTAAGATGGTGCTAAAACCTTTCTTATACCTTCCTGTACTATTAAGTCAGTCCTGATCAGGAGTATATGCTGATGATAATATAACATATATTAAGCCTGCATTGACTGCTTACTACTATTCACATTTACCTTCATTCTTACTCCTTGCTGATCCCTTGGCTACACTCAAAGAAAACCTAGCACATCAATTCCTGCTCATCATCATGGTTGGAATATTCAATTGGTTCAATATTTCATTTTCCAGTGTCCACGAAAGTTTGCAGTTTCGGAAATTAAACCAAGTCAAGTGATCCTCTGAGCATATTGGTTATCAACTGTCTGTCGTCTGTCCTCGACTTCTTTAATCTAATTTCTGGTACTCAAGGAATTTTGATGCAACAATGAAACAGATTGTTAGATTCACAATAGTCGAATCGTACTCGTAAGATACAGACAGGCCTCAAATAGCAGTTAAACGAGCCATACAATTTGATAATTTTTTGCAACGGATAAGATTCTAGAGCAATAAGATACAGACAAGATGTTGCAGTTTTAAGGCAATGTGATGTACATTTTTATCATTATATTTGCAAATTGTCTGTTTAAGTCACAACAGTGTAGACTTGATGAAACTGATAGCTGATGAGTTTCAGGAGGAGATGTGCTCTAAAAGCCCTAGTGTGACTAACTTCTTGATGGAATTAAAATGGTGTAGAATAGTGAAAAAGAAGAAACGTTTCTCTTTACTGACCGTTGTATCATATCTGATACCACAGGTTTCAACACGTTTATTCAATGTATTAACGTTTATTATGGTC
>JANTCA010003977.1:0-10463 GCA_024741275.1 Chironex yamaguchii | reverse complement strand
ACTGTTGCTGTTTATGGTAGGACGTGTCTTGGTACCAACCTGCTGCTTTCTTAGGTATGAGGTATATTGGAAAGTCATTGTTGCTGTTTATGGTAGGACGTGTCTTGGTACCAGCCTGCTGCTTTCTTAGGTACAAGGTATATTGGTAAGCCACTGTTGCTATTTATGGTAAGACGTGTCTTGCTATCGATCTGCTGCTTTCTTAGGTACAAGGTATATTGGTAAGCCACTGTTGCTGTTTATGGTAAGACGTGTCTTGCTATCGACCTGCTGCTTTCTTAGGTACGAGGTATATTGGTCAATCTCTATTGCTCTTTATGTTTGGACGTGTCATGGTGCCTACCTGTTGCTTTCTTTGGTACGAGGTATATTGGTCAATCTCTATTGCTCTTTATGTTCGGACGTGTCATGGTGCCTACCTGTTGCTTTCTTTGGTACGAGGTATATTGGTAAGTCTGTATTGCTCTTTATGGTCGGACGGGTCTTGGTACCGACGTGTCGCTTTTTTGGGATGAGGTATCTTGGCCAGTTACTGTTAGTTTTTGCCGTGTGAGGTATTTTGGTGATATTTTGTCAAATAATCAGGCCTGATAATTTTCATTTTAAGGCACTGAATGTACGTATGTCACATTGCTTTGAGGTAAGGTCTTGGAACGGGAGAGAGTTGATTTTCGTGGTGTTGTATCGTTAAGTTTATTGACAATGTTTTCTAGGAAATTGGCTTCCTGCACGAGTTTCTCATCGATTTTAATTTTAAAATATGTTTTGTTTCTACTTAACCCCGCGTAATAAACATTGACTTTCAGAGACTAGTGACCTTTCCTGGATGTTTTGCAATATAACTCTGCTACACGTCTAGAATCGGGAGTGTACACATTTCTTCCTTGCCTACACCTATATGCTTTCAAAAGGAGAAAAATGATCTTCCAATAAACAATATGCAAACGACAGTTAAGGTTAGTGGCAAGTGTTAGAAGGATAATTTTGTGGAACAAATGTTGGACGTCAGTAGTAAGCCTTCAAGAGGAACAGAAAATTTACAAAATTTACTAACATATGCGCATTTCTGATTTGTAATGTACTTCATATTGTGATTCTAAACCTAATAATCTGGTACTATAACCTTAAATGCTACTACGTACAACGCTACTCTATACTATAATGCACGATAGTATACTATACCATACTATACCATACTATACTATGCTATACCATACTATACCATACTATATCATACTATACCATACTATACCATACTATACCATACTATACCATACTATACCATACTATACCATACTTTACTATGCTATACTATACCATACTATACCATACTATACTATACTATTCTATACTATGCTATGTTATACTATACTATACTATACTATATTGCACTATACTCTACTATACTCTAATCTACTATACTCTACTGTACTGTACTTACATTGGATGAAGTACATTATATGAAATCGGCATTTACAATGCTATGCTTGTACACATTATGTTGCTATTCGTTTCTCTGCCAGTCATACTATATCATATTTTGACACTTATATCTCTATATACAGTGCTTTGATATGCTGTTCTAGTTGAAAGGACCTTTATTTTAATATTTCGATGTTTTTCGGTATCTTCCTGTTATTGTTGCAATGCAAATGCAAAGGTCATCAAGCTTACTTAAAAGGGTCAGTTAGTGTATAAATGATTGATGAAAATGAACACCTGACATTTTCTAATGGCCCCATTTTCATTAACGACTTCAATAAACGATGTAAAGAGGGGCTTGGACACTTACTTGACCCTTAATTTGTCAGATCTAAACTTGGCTTTTATTTTCTCGGTAGGGTGTACTATTTTTACGTATAAACCTTTTCTAATGGAGGTGAATTTGTAGCCCAGAGTTCATGGCCTGAAATTCACTTTACAACCAAGAAAATTTATTGCGTAATGAAGCAAACGGGTTATGAACAAATAGAGATTTAATCTCCAACCATGGAATTCGCTGTGAATTTAGCAATACGAAATATCCTGAACTGCTGTGTAAGTTTAAACGTCACATTCATTAAGTAAGAGCCTCTGTGATATAGTGGATAAGACGACGATCTTACAATTTTATTCTCGTTTTTAAAATTATGTCTAGCATTGCAGGGATTATGATCATGTGCCTTCTTCGATAAGAAGGCTGGCCGCCATGGTCCGCCATCTACTTCTGTCTTCTGCCATATTTTTTCTCTCTCCATGCTGTCTAGTCCCACGCCATAAAGTGGTGTCGTCCAATCACATCTGCCTAGGTCTTTCACGGTTTCTTTTCCACCCTTTGAATTATATGAGTTATATTTGACAGCAGAGCCGCCGTTGTATAGTGGATATAGATGTGGTATAGACGACCATCTTGAAAGCCAGAAGTTGCGAGTTCGAATCCGCCTCAACAGAAGCAAAATGTCATTGGTGAGAGAAGATAACGGAAGCTCACTTCCTAGTAGAATTTCCTAACCCTGACAAGGGAATCAGCTACCCTCAGAAACAAGTATGTTACAAAAAATCACTTAACGTAAGTGCATGATAAATTTGTTGGAGTCAATACTAGCATTGAAATTTAGTAACATTGGACACAATCAAAAAGTCGCGTAAGTAAACCGAAACACGCCTTGGTTTCAAACTTCCAATCTGTGTCGTATTAACTCAAATCGATAAATGATTCCAATGTATTGTACGCAATTTTCTGTTCTTCCAAATCCCCAAAGTACGCACAATGAAAGCACGCTAATTAATTAACGCTAATAGTAAAATATGGCGTCTATCTTCGTTCTGACTCAAACGTCCTATTTATTAGGTGTTGCATTAAATATTTTCAATTAAGTTCATAATAAATATGGTATTTGAATCAAATCCCGCATTTGGGCGTCATTTTATAACTATTTAACTCGACAAGTGGTCGCTTCGTCGGTTCAATTGAGGATAGCTTTCTTGCTGGTAAGTGCTTTCGTACACATCAGGTTACACGGTCGATAAATCACCAAACTTGTAAATAACAAGGTTCTTGTCGTAATGAATCTAAAATCCTTGCCAGAAGTCTTTGGAACACTTACAAAGATTTGGTAAAACCCCTGTCAACACGCAAACTTCATACCCCGTGGCCTTTACTCTATCCCCACCCCCCAAAACAATGTTGTTCTCTGGACCAGATACTCGTAGTCACAATACAAACTTTTTTTGTTGTACACTTTTTTAAAAATACAACAATGTTTGGGGGAGGGGGGTATTAAATACGACAGCCCTCAACTGCCACGGCAAAAGAATAAAGATCACGGTAAAAGCCAAATGCTCACGGCAAAAGCGAAAAGCTAGAGGCAAATGCAAAATGCTCACGGGAAAAGCACAAAGCTCGCGAGAAATTAAAATAGCTCCCGGTAAAAGCAAAAAGCTCACGGCAGAAGCAAAAAGCTCACGACAAAAGCAAAAAGCTCATGGCAAAAGCAAAAACCGCACGGCAAAAGCTCGTGGTGATAGTAAATCCTCACGGCAAAGGCAAAAGCTCACGACAAAAGCAAAAAGCGCACGGCAAAAGCAAAAACCGCACGGCAAAGCTCGTGGTGATAGTAAATCCTCACGGCAAAGGCAAAAGCTCACGGCAAAAGCTCACGGCAAAAGCAAAATGCTCACGGCAAGAGCTCGTGGTGATAGCAAATCCTCATGGCAAATGCAAAAGCTCACGGCAAAAGCAAAATGCTCAAGAAAATTGCCAATAGCTCCGGCAAAAAGCGAAAAGGTCACGGCAAAAGTAAAATGCTCACGGCAAGAGCTCGAGGTAATAGCAAATCCTCACGGCAAAGGCAAAAGCTCGCGACAAGGCGTGAAAAGCTCACTACAAAAGCAGAAAGGCCGCTGCATTGAGAATATGTGACATACACTGTATATTTACGATTGTTGATTGGATTTTGTTGTCAAAGTATGAGGCCAAGTTGCAAGTACTGCCGTCTGACCGTTCTCAAGTTCGGTGGTCAGTTTCAAAGTAAGATGAATCAAATCGAAGGTTCATAATATCAACGACCAAGACATAGCTTTCCGCTATGAATGTGGTATCATCAGTGTACGAGTTGAGAAAATTTAAGACTAAGCAACGTTCATATCAAAAGAGATAGGTGATGATATCTTCTTAAGTGAATACGTTGCCATAAATTATCATTAGTGGCTAGGAAGTGACATTTGAGGTTAACTTTAAAGACTTGTGATTTGAAACAATCTGTGACCTCGTAATCTAAAGAGAAAATTTTAACGACTCGAGTTTCAGCATTTTAGCTCACGGCTGGTCTTTACAGCCCAAAGTTCTTGTCTTGGAATTTAGTATCTGTTATGAAGACCAGCCGTAAGCCTTCATATGACTGAGGTTTACTCGCCCAAAGGTTTTACAGAATATTTTGTGATAATTCTATCAACGTTTGCATGGGTAAAACCATTGGTAGACTGAAGTGGTGATGGTTGTTTACCAAGGACAGTAATGTATGCAATTCACGAAAAATGAGGATTTGGGGGCTTTGGTTTAAAAATCTTCTGTGACGAAGCCTGAAGACTACTTTTTAACAGTTTTTGGACAACTTTTAAAAAGGTGGGGACTGTCTTTAAAAAGTGGGGACTGTCTTAAAAAGTGGGGACGCCGGATGCCCATAGGGATAGGCCAGTGGGGTGCAAACGGTTGTAAACCGAGGAGCAAAATTTTTATGACGAAAAAATTGAACTCCTTAAAAAATGCCTTTTCTGGTCACAACTAATTGATCTTTTTAAAACAACATGTTTTGACACCTAAATCAACGCGAAAAACGTAAAATTGATACCCTGAGCGCCTGTTCAGTAACATTAATGCAGTAAAAATAACACTTTAGCATATATAAGATAGTATAAAGTTGAATAGTGTAGTACAGGACAGTAGTATAGTAGTGTGTAGTACGGTATAATATCCAATAGAGTAGTATATTGTATCGTTTACACGGTAGCTAATGATAAAACAAAGCAAAGGATAGTAAAGTTTAGTCCAACAAAATATAATGTTGTATATTGTACTGTAGGCTACAGGTAAAGGATAGTGTGGTGTATTTGCGCGTAGTATTAAAAAATCTCAATCTTCTAAAAGGTAATTTATTTTGCTTATTTTTCTTAATCTGCCATTGGAATGCAAGCGGAGGAGGCGTGTCTTGTAAGCCCATAAAACTCAGTTTTCATGTTGTCTTGAAGCGACAGTTCCTTCCTTTCTTGCTGAAACAAATAATCGTTTGCCTCGTAGATTAAAATAACTATAGAGATAAATATCTCACCAGACAAATGATGTTGTCTTTTTCAAAAGTTGATAATTCAGCATGTAACAAGTGTTGCATACCAAACTACACATGATTTGAAAGTTTACCGTGTTCGACGTGAGAACCTTACTGACTATAAAGTTATAGATACATGTATGTTATTTTGTAAGAACTTTGCACCAAACCCGTTAAAATATCAATTTTCAGTACCGAGTTTTGCCAATCCAACAAAGTTGGATGTTTCCATCGAAAAGAAAAAAGCCCAAACTTTCTAATGGTGCAAAAGACCAGGGAACTGGCATCCTACACATGTACCTACTGGGACTATTATACCGAGGTGATGACATACTGTGGACTGTAATCTTGAACTTGATTCGAAATTTAGTTTGTTTGCCAAGAAGCATAAGACAAGTTGATAATATGCTCAGAATGTTTCAAGAAAATTTGAGCACTATCTACAGATATTATTATGAAATTCTGAATACTAGGGCCAAATTAAACTTCCTTATGAAACGCGTGTATCCGATATCTGGGTTGTGATTGCTGAAAATCCTTGATATTTCCAGCAACCAACAGCATGATTTTGAAATCGTTATTTCAAAGGAAAAATTTTGAGCCTGTTTATCGTTAACCCAGAGAATAAAAAACAAGATATTTTAACAGAGTCATTGGTACCCACGACCCTTTAAAAATGGACCTCAGTGCAATCTGGAACCCCCGATTCTGACACCTGCCCCTGCTATTGAGTATGTTGTCGAAAAACAAGTTTGTTGATATTAACTTTGTGATTTCTGCCATTAATATATGATTTCAGATTGCGAAACTGTATTAGTTTATACCCTGACATGCGACGAAAATAGCTTTAAGGCATGACCAGGTTATAGGTTGTACAAATATTGACGCTTGTCCTTTGGAAAAGTTACACCCTTTACTTTCACCAAATAAATTTTTTTTGAAAGCATCTGGATCAAAGTCTGAGAATGAGCCTGAAACAAAAGGATGTTTTGCAACAACAATTAAAATATAATGACTGATTTAAATAGCGAATCGAGAATTTCACACCTTAAGCTGACATTCTGCACATCTTCCCTGTCTATTCTAAAGTATAGCTATTTTCACCGTAGTGTATTGTAGCAGGAATTTAAAATTTCTTCCTTACGATCTACATCGATATTTAAAATGCAGTCATCCCTGATGTTCTCGTTATCTTATCTGACAGGCACTTGTTTCGTGAATATGCATAATCTATAAAACATTCACAAACGTCTCCCTAGTCAATGTTTTTTTCTTTCTTTTGCCTGGTATTGCTTCTACCACAGTCTGCATAAGCGATAAAGTTACCAACCAAGGATATTGCTGGTCTGTCCCTGATATGAGTCAAACCCAAAAATAAGACCCTCTTGCTACTTTGACCTGCTTCTGTGGTCGTGGTAGAGCTAAAAGCGTTGTTTTAGACATATTGAGTCATCCGCGGCATTTTTTCGACATAGTAACTATGACTGAGTTCATTTTGTTCTCTCATAAACGCTACAAAGAAGCCCTATTTATTTCTTCTGCCTTTCAGAGCAATCAGAGACAGTTTTGTGTGCTTGATTGAAAATAAGAAATCGATTCAAACAAATTTAAAAGAATGAGATACGTGAATGATGAGTCGGAAAAAAACAAGAACTCATTGCAAAGATTGATTCAGTAATAAACGGTGGACCCCCATTGAAATCACGGATACCAATTACTGTGGGAATTAAATTGTTACAAATTTTCACTTCATAGTCCCTAAGACGTCCCACTGTGCCTCCATTTGCTTGTTTTATTTTGTTTTGAGTCTGATGGTTTTTCCTTAAAATCATTTTCGCAATCTTGAAAAGGCCAGTCTTCACTTGTTCTTAGTCTGGTCTTACGTTTTGGCACAAATCCAGGCCGGTATTCTTGTAAAATTGTTTTTAGGGAAAAATGAGTGGTGTTCATGTTATCCTAGGGTATGTTTTTGAAAGTTTGCGACATTGCACTAAAAACATACTCAAAAGCTTTTTTTTCGTCTGACACTCTTCAGAGTGTGAATCGTTAGAAAGAAAATTTTATATGTATACAGTTAAGTAACTGGTGAAAACTAACGTTTTAAATGAAGTGTCTTTTTTGAGTAAATAAATAAATATATATATATATATATATATTACTAAATATATATATATATTTAGTAATAGTCTGTCTGACGAGTGCTTTTGCACGAAACTCAGAGTAACAGACAATCAGTCTCTTCATTTTCTGCAATTCTGCTATCTAAGCTCTGTACTTTGTACGTAGAGCAATTTATGCTGGTGAAGACAGCACCATTTATTTATACATATTTTATATATTTACTGCACAAACCAACGATCTCCTATGTTTATTAACATTATGTAGATTCTTCAAAAAATATACATGTTATGTAACATTTCGAATAATCCTTCTTCAGATAATTTATCTTCAAATATATATATATGTGTATGTATATGGCAGACTTTTTATGCCAAACATGTGTCGAACCTAGCCAATCATAACAAATTAGAGACAAGACAAACAGAAAATGAAGAAAAAAACATTAATGGAAGAGTCCAAGTCAAAAAGCGAACTCTTTCTGCCTACAGAGTACTGGTTTTCTTGTTTTAATGTAGACTTCAATACACTTAAATGAAAGTACGATTTAGCAAATTTTATGGCGATTTCAAGTTTTGTGCAACAGAAAGATTGTTCAATTATGTATTCGTGTCTAATCCCCTCTCTTGCAGCCATTTCGATAAAGCATAAAGCTTTAATTCAAGGGTATCTCGTGTCCAGTCTTTTTTCAGCCGGAAGCCACTCTTTAAAAATGGCAGGACAACATGTTTGTTGGATTTTGTGATCACCGCAATCAGGAACACACTCTCCGAGGCATAAGTTGTGGTTTTTCTCATGCACCGGTAGCCCGATCGCTTTAAGCGAGGTAGAGAGCAAAAAATTGTCTATACTCTTAAAGACTATCATGGAGTACCGTGTTTCTTATGATTGGATTTTGCAGCAGCTAGTAAATCCACGGTGATTCCTACGCTGTCCACATCTTAAGGATTTGTGATGGGAGAAAAAATCCGGTAACGAACTTGCTTATCTTAGGAAACGTAATGCGATGTCTCGGTAAAGTGCGATCTAAATTCAAATGCATGGGAGTAGTAAATACTCTGGTGTTTTGCTCTGCGCTCTGTTCGGTAGTTCTCTTGTTTTACACATCGAAGCTGGAACCACGAAAAAATAGAATCGGTAAGTCCTGATATACCTAATGTTATGTTGGCTTGTGTGAGTAAAATTTGGATTAGGAGACCTTGCTGACTGCAGTTGAAGTAGAACTAATTGTTAAACAAGTCGTTTTGTTGTCCTATTGGGTGGCTATGATTTAAAGTAATTTGAATTCCATGTACCATTTGATGCTTCATTAAGAACCTCGTTAGGATCATTCCCACGGTTGGCAGCGAATTATATACTACATAGTCATCGATGCTGTGTTTGGTAAAGGTCGATTGTTTTAAGTTGGTGTATTTTTGTTTGTGTTATGACGCGGTTTTCACAAATGCCCGACAGTTTTGTTTTCTTAGTTGTGGATTTCAGAGAGGCTTATTTAGTATCGGTAATAAATGGAAATCCGCGTTTATGCACTCGTTAAAATCAAACCTTCAGACTACTACTCCGTACGGCTTGATGCCTAAATCAAAGGCAATTCATTGATTTTATATTCTCAACGGGAGACACAAAGCAGTTAGTGGTACAGACGTATGTATGTACAGCTTAAAGCTTTTTTATAAAGTCGGGCGTCTCTTAACACAGCAAGACATTCATTTCAGTTTGTGAATTGTCAGTAGTCATTAGTACATTCATCATGTTTTCAAGAACTCACAGGTCTTGAACTTTGGATTTCAAGTGAATATTTTATTTGACCCCGACAATATGGAAAATTGTGGAATCCAGAATTTTTGAATCATTCCTGAGTTTAAACTGTAGATGTTTCCGTAACGAAGCGGAAATTTGATGCTAAATTTGCCCGCGTTTAAGAAATTGCTAGTGATGACTCAATGCCGTTTAATTGCGGACTTGTAAACATAAGGGCTAACATTGTACCTCATTTAAATGCTATTTTGCCTTTGATGGGCAATATTGATGTCGACTCTTGATTTTGAAGTTGTAGAAGCAGAAGATGAGGTAGATTTCAGTCGAACTGGCCCGATCCGACTCGGATGGTGTGAGTCATTTGTAACGCAAGCCTTTAATTTTAAAATTTGTCTTGGAACAAATTATTATTAGATTGAAAGGATCATCTTGAAAATAGAATTAAGCAATGGCAAAGGTGAAAATGACCTGCCCTGCTCTGCTTCCCTCTCACTAACAAACTGGGTTTTTAAGAACAAAACTGTTTACTTTAGTAGCACAAAACAAACAGTATTACCATGTCAGATCCATTTCCGAATCTTAAACACGAAAATAAATAGTCAGTCAAGTGATGTAAGGATGATGCGTTATAATGGGCAATCAGTGTAGATTTGAGTCACGAAATTGGCAGGCATATCCTACGTGAAATGGGACTTCCTTTAGGGTTTACGTCTGATACAGGAATGAAGTTCCCCTTTTGGTAGGTGCGAGGAAAGGGCGTTTTAATGTCTTCCTTAATGCCTGTTCACATCTGGCAAGCGTGACATGTCGAAAAAAGTGCTAATAGGTTTCCGGGACACGTCAACCGTCGTTACTTACACGTATTGTCTTAATTTGAAAATTAACGATGTATTGTTCAGACACAGAATATATGAGGTATGCAAGTGCCATGCTTATCAAGTAATATTGGTTGTCCGATGTTATAGTTTACCTCCACGACAATTTTGAAGAGGAGGTCGACCTATGGGCAAATTTTTTGACAAGTTCAAAGTCATAGGATAGCATATCATGTGTCATAGATTTGAATATTTGAATCTAGGATAAGATTTTGCCATCCTTTATTGACTACGGCCTTGTAAGTTTAGAAATCACGGATGGATCATTCTCTTCTTCAAGAGGGTGGCTAAATATTTCATTGTCATCAGTGTATCTATCTATATCTATCTACCTCTATCTATCTATCTATCTATCTATCTATCTATCTATCTATCTATCTATCTATCTATCTATCTATCTATCTATCTA
>JANTCA010003976.1:0-31008 GCA_024741275.1 Chironex yamaguchii | reverse complement strand
TTGGCCTATGGCAGAATCGCATGTTTTGGCAGTCATTTTCGCTTTGCAAGCGCGAGATGGCTGTTCTCTAGGAGGAACAGTTGGCTAGTTTTGCTACATGTTTTGTATAAATAGGTTACCATATACATATACTTTCCTTTCTGACGTTTCATACTCCGAGGAGTGTCAGACGAAAAAAGGTTTTAAGTATGATTTTAGCGCAATGTCGCAAAATTTCAAGGCGCTTAATATAATTTTGCAAGGCACCTTATGACGACTACAGCAGTACTTTTCCCTATTTAGAATTGTATCACCGTTTTATTCGAAAGTCAATTTTCTCAAGTACAATAATGAAAATAACAGCGTCAAAATGTCACGGAATTATTATTTTTGAACTTTCAGTTGTCAAAGCTATCCTTTTTCTTCTAGGTGTAAACAATTTGATTTCTGTGTTAATTCCCTTGGGTGAACAAGACATCGAGTGTAACTTGTGGTGAGATAATGGCTTTTAAGATTATCAGTGTAACAATACTAATAAAACCGGCACCCAAATACTTTGGTTTTAAAAGCCAGGTAAGAGGGATAACAAGTATAGAGAAAATCACTTATTGTCTTCCTAAATTAAAAATTAATGTAGATGCTGGAATAATGGTAACCCTCAACAGCTAAGGATAGTGGCGTGTGTTCTAATTAATAGTGATTAGGTCCATGTTTCAGAAGAGCAAGATATAAGCTTATAAATTAAGACTGTATTAGTCATATGACATGAGAGTTGACGGAAGTGCTGTCGTTTCTGTTTGTAATTGTCAAGAGTACAAGCTTTGATAATTACCGTATGAATACGAACTTCAAAAGATAGAGAATTAAGCATAGACAATTAATAGAAAAAGTTGTAAGCTTGACCTGTATAAAGTGACTGTTACAATGTATGTTTTTGTACATTTTTATTTTTATTTTAAAGATACGTTTCTTAACAAATGGAAAGCAAGGAAATTATTTCATGTGTCGGTAGTTTCAAGTTGTTTTAAAGAAAAATTTCATTTTTATTGTTACAAGAGTCTTAATTCATCCATGTTAAAGGTACTGTTTACAGAATAAACGCCTGTGACTTTTTGCACTCTTTGGATTCAAGATTTCATATCATATGATAGAACATTGCTGGATTTTCCAATATACGCCCTTATCGCAATCAGACCCTTTTCAACTGGTTCAAGTCAGCCGTTGGAAGCTATAAATTCTTCGGCCTTGTAAATCAAGTTCTGATAAATTTAATGGTTTTCTCTCACATTCACCACTAATCTAACTTCCAGCCTTAAAACTATTCGTGTACGACTTGTACACTTGCTTCATTACTTCAAAACTTGCCTTCCTCTTGCGTTTGATGCTTCCTTCAAGATTCTTGCATGCTTGGTATTGATCATTTTCTTTCCTAAAATCCAATTTATCTAACTTCAATTCCTTAAGTCTTTAATTGAAATGGTTTCTGTATACACGACACTTAACTCACAAGTCAAGAAAATCTGACTCCTCGTCAGATTATCCTTTATCCTTTTTTCCCTGACTAAAAGTATCAAAAACCAATTATTTACTTCATGTGCGAACTTCCTTTCAGCTGCTGAAAACTGGTACTTTATTCTACTGAGATGAAAAGTTTAAAGTGTCTAACACGTGAATGGTGCAATAGAATGTTATAAGTTAATTTCGGAAACGACATTGTACTTTTGCATCACAATACAGTACATTTATGTCATAACTTTGGAAAATTTTTACATGCAATACTTTGAACATTGTTGCTGTTAATTTGGATGACACTATTTAGAAAATTTTGTACATATTTGCACTTTCTTTGATTTTTCTTCAAAAAAACTTGCAAAGTATCTCGCGTCAAATACTTAGCAGAAAATATACAATGCAGGTTTGAAGTTTTGCAGCATCTGCGATAAAAATAGACATCCTCGTTTGTTAATCAACGTGCATGATTTATATTTCGAGGTTAAAGTCCAAGCTGAGCTCTCACTCAAGAAATTGTTTTCTGAATATAACCCACCCACTTTGGGCTAAAACTCTTCACCATTTACAGTTGGTATCTAGGCCCAGTATTCTGTGGTATGATCCATGAAAAAACTGTTGGAGGACGGCTTATTACCGTAAATCCTCGAATTAGCCCCCTGGGGACATTTTTTTGATATTTTTATATGGAGGCTTATTGGAAGAGGGACTTATACGAGGGAGGGGTCTTATGAAATTATCTGAAACTTACCACTTAAAAATTTTCAAAATCTCTTTCTTTTCATAATAAAAAATAGCAATCTAAATATAAATGTTAGTAATAAGAAGAATAAAAGGGGTTACACAGAAAGACAAGCAGATGAGTGATGCATTAAGAAGTGAACTTGGCGTGTGCAACATTCTAGAGAAAATCAAGGAAGTAAGACTAAGGTAGTTTAGTCATGTAAAAGAATGAAGGAGGAAAGATGGTGAGCAGAGAGGAAGTGGTGGGACGAAGAGGGAGAGGAAAGCCCAAAAAGAGGAGGATGGATTGTGTTAAAGAAGACGTGGATGAGATCGGAGTGAGGAGAGAAGATGCCCAGCAAATGAACATCTGGAGGTCGAAGATAAAAGCGAAAAGACAAATGTCTAAGAAGAAGAATCTAAATATGAATAACAGTCTCTACGATTGATTTCGTAAAATAATTTCATCCTATTGATTATAAAATGGCCAGAGGAGTACCAGTACATTTCGATATAAATTACAAAGTGGAATTTACGGCTCTAATACAAGAACATCATATATATAAGGAAACGTGTTGCCCTAAGATTGGAGAAGAAATGACGTGTCATAGGTACGATCGAGAAGAACTCATGCAATATGGCGTTTTTCAGTCAGCATGCCATGAAAAAGTCGAGCAATTAGTTGGTCTTTTTCCAGTTAAAATTTCTCAACTATTTTTTCGATACTGCTAATGGAAACACCGTGATTGCTGTTGTTACGGCGAAATAACATGAGAAATCTGTTTAGTTTTTTCAGCAAAGGATATTGCAAACACAGAGAACCAGAAGCATGTCCAGATATTGGTGATAAAACTGTTAGAAAAACAAAATCTTCTCGAACTCGCGGTACATAGCAATGAGATTATTAAAAGACCTCGTATACTTTAGTAATTCCTTGTTGAGCATTTAATCTATTGCCAAATGCACAATTTTTGCAGTAACTCGATAAAACGCCAATCGGAACTTCGTTAGCAAAAATGTTAGCAGTGGGGGCTTATTCGAGGGGGACATTCTCAAGGGAGGCCAAGTCAAGAATTTACGGTATCAAGATATAGCAATAAGCTAACAAGAAAAAACACGGTTCTGCACTATAAATTTAGTATTTCAATAGAAATGAAACAGTACATGGAGGAAAAATACAATACTATGCGGGTACTCAGAAGTTTGCATACACAGACACAAAATCTAAGCCTGATTTTTCTATGCTATTCTTAGACGAAACCACGCTTACCTGGGTGCCATATACTGATCGACCTTTGAATGAATGCGCCCCACTGGGTGATAAAAAGTAAAAAGACGACTCCCTTAACACCCCACCTAAGCCTGGACCTCTTGCATAACAGAGCTTGTATTGATACAAAAGTACATAGTTCCATAATTACATGTAGTTATTTGTGCCTTTATCGTAAAAGCTTTATGGTCTTAAATACAAGGATAGTTGCCGATTTTGTATCGGTTCCTATCAAGGTGTCCGTGTGAAGCAGAGTATTGATAATACAATATAATTAGAGTGTGACTGTAATTCTACCAGTACAAAAATATTTGTTCCCCTTATGCAAGTGTTCATCTTTGAGCACGTCCGTCTTAGCGAGGATCGACTGCATTAAATGTACACTTTCATTTATAGTGTATAACATACCTCGAACAGCGAGTTTTCTCTAAAGAATGTTCCAAGATGAGAAAGGCGTGACCGATCTTTCCCAGTAATCTTGGTTGTTAACTTTTAATCCTTAAAATGATCATTAATACGTTTGCATAGGTGGCACACCATAAAGTATTGCTTAGAAGGCATCTTATGCTGCTGTTTGACAGGTGTTGGTACCATTTCTGCTTCGAACATATCTCCATGACTCTTACAAAATATTAAACTGGAAGAAATTATTATTAGGCAAACTTAGGCACTTAATTTCGTATACATAACTCCCAATGACCTTTTCTACCTCCGCTGAAAGCTGTACTAATAAAGTCAAACGAATTAAAATTCTTATTCATAGGCGACGCCATGAGGCAGAATAATGTAACATATGCACCCTACTTTTCTCTAGCATCAAATTTCTAGTTCTCCTGTGCCTACCTAGAGAAATTGAGAACAACTGTGTTGGAGTTCTTTTGTCAGAGAGCTCTAAAGTCAAGTTTGCTGTTTAAAAGTGAGTGAGGAACAACAAACATACTTTACTTTCTTTGTAGTGAACTTTGCAGTAAAGTTTTCCGGCGTTTAACACGGTCTGATTCTGCGTTCTTCTAAGAGAAGATCCCATGAGTTAATTTTACTTTGAGTTTCCACTCCACTTTTGGGTGGCATGTACCACTTCTCATCATCGGGACAGAATGAGTCTATTTCATTTCATTCCATTTCAAACTCTACCTTTAAAAACTAAACTTTATAATTACTAAAGTTTTACAGTTTACTGAAACATAACTAAATGCAAGTAATACATTTTGATGAAACAAATACAATTTGCATATTTGACTTAATATAAGGTGTAACAGACATTTTAAGGAGGAACTCTCTAAGTTGGCTAACTAAAGAGAAGAGAACCCTCCACTGACTGTCCTTAGTAAATGAATTCATGGGATAACAAAATGCATCTGGCATTCTGTGCAGTGTAAATATATTTTGTGGATGTTTTTTGTAAATTTAGTTTAAATGAAGACTTGGAAGGTGAATTTCTAATGTCTATTGGTAATTCATTCCATAGTCTGATCCCCAGATATCAAATTGAATCAAAACCATATCTATGAGTATTTTGGTAATCGAAATATGTTTCTTACCTATGTTAATCACAGTACTAAGAGGTAACGAAGAATGAAAATTATAATGCAAAATGCATTCCGCTAATATTCAGGAAACGTTTTTTGGCATCAAGCAATCTTTTCGTGTGCCTTAAAGAGACCCAGATGTGATAAATGATAAGGAATGATAAACAAGACACGATAAATGTAAACCGTGCTGGAGTTATGATTTCAAAAAAGAGCATCTTTCGACACCCAGCCAGAGATCCTGTTGACAGTGTACGCTCTTTTTCATAAAAGACGTATTTTATATAAACAAGTCTGAACTTTAATTAAAATTTAAGAACAAGCTGAAACTGGTCTTTTTTAAGATCGTGAAATGAGTTTTAAGTAAAAGCATTAGGCTGACAAAGCAAATGAAAAGCAAGTAGAGGAATACGGAGATGAGGAAGTGAAAATCTGCGAAAATTTAATTGTCACAATTATTGTCATCCATGTTACTGTCCATTTCAGATTTTAAGGCTAAAGATAATTTGCAAGCTTGTGCTTTGACTTCGAAATAATGTCTGGCAGATCGTAGACATGACAAGATAACTTACATCGACTCCAACTAAGTTGACAAGAACTAGTACATTTAAAATCTATTAATCGAATGTAATCAGAAAAAAAGTAATGTCGAGAAAGAATGACATATGATGCGACTTTAAGTTCTTTGACGTTGTCCTTTCAAGCAAATTGACCAATTAAGTATTGCAAGTAAAAAAGAAGGGAATTGCATGCAAAATTACTAATTATGAAGCTTGAGAGATTGTAAATAGTTGTTTCTTGTTGATCAGGATATTTAGTTTGAAATGAAGGCTTGTTTTTAAGGTTTATTTTATTTCATGAGCCACCGTCACAAACTAATTATTTACTTAAACCTCAACTTCTCATAATTTTGGAATTGAAAGTTGATATCAACTTGGAGTTTGAGGTTCATTTGTCAAGCTGTTTCGTGTCATCTGTAGCTATTACATTAGTTGTAAATAGACAACTGTTATTTATAAATAAAAAGAAAAATTTCATGCAGAATAAACAAAAGTATAAATCAACACCTGCCTATTTGGTTGCTATCTGAACTGAATGACCTTGGTCGGCCAGGTCATTCACAGCGTATCCTAATCAGGTTATGAGCACATGTCGCTCAGATTGTCAAGTTAAATGTTCGTAAGCAATGTAAGTGTTCCTAAGAGGTTAAGTACTTTTAAGGTTTATATTTGAAGTAATCCAGTTTTAATGTAAATCAACCGGCCTTAATGGCCAACCTTGCTCTGAAGCTTCATTAGCAAAATGCTAGAATGCGCCAAAAATAATACAAATACGCCTCTAAATAAAAGGTGCGTTGAAACCATATTAAGCTGAAAAGCAAGATTTGCTTGGAAGCATTCAAGGTTGCACTGAAAACAGGGTTTAAAAGACGACACTAGCAAACACTGTCCCTCCTCAGGGAAATGTAAAGCGAATAAGAACCAAGACGAAAAGCGAAAAGAGTTCGAGGGCAGCAAAACACTCTTGTAAAAAGAGGTAAAAGTTGTGATCAGGGCCACATTTAAGACTATTGAGGTCCCTTACAACATACAAAAAACTGTGTCACATGCATAGTACTTTGAACCTTGAGTGGCATGAATTTCTATGGACAAGGCCACAAGATTCAGTCACAACCAAACAACTTAAATATTAACTAAAATAGTTTGATAGGTAAAAACTCGAAAGTCGTCGTACTAATTACGTTTATCGCTCTAACCACTTTTTGCCCTTGCATCACACTTTACTGGTATTCTCTCGGATCTGTCAGATACTCTACCTTACAACGTTTCCAAAAATGATCTTTTGAATTAAGTATCTGTACCTCTTAGGAGGAGCTACAGCATCATTATCTTCTACTGTACTCTCACGATCTGGCAATTCCATTATTCTCTGATTACTCAACAAGTGTGATGGGGTTTATCATTCTGAGCAAGCTCATCATAAACATATGTCAGATGTCTTTCATTCAAGATTCCCTCAATTTCTTCAATTCGTCGTGTGATAACTTGGCACTTTGAATAATTGTACACGGACATCTTTTGACTGCGCCGGCCATTCTATTAGAAAATCCATCCCACCAAGGCGTCCTTTCCAGGTTGAACCTGCATTTGATACCCACCCATCGCATTATGAAATTCAGAGTCTTGACTTATTTATTCAAGAAACGTAGCTGTTGCTTTAAAGCTTTTGCATTATCCGTAATCACCAAAGGAAAAAAGTCAGATTTATATAAAGTGCTGGGCCAGTGAGTTACTCAAAAGAAAAGAGAAATTCTGTTTAATAAAAGCTAAACATAAATGAATATAAATATATCAGATTTTTCTTTTTCTTATGTCAGTTGGTAGTAGGAAGATTTGCAAAACCATTTGATGTAGCAGACAAGATACTGCAATTGCTAAACATGTAAATATTAATGGTGTGGTTTTGTAGTTCTCTTAGCAAAGGCATTGCATGAGTGTAGTACTAAGAACTCGCTGTTTAAATTAAGATAAATTGTAACCCTAGGAAAGGAACCCATTCCTTGATATTTAGTTGATCACAAAGCTAAGACCCATTTGGTTTGAAACATTAGAGTCAAGATTTTTCAGCACATCCCGATCTCTGCCACCACGGACGTTTGCACTTAGGAAGAATAAAATAGCTGTACCAGATCATTTCTAGTAACCTGATGATGGGAAAAGTTTCTCTCGATACTTGGCTCATAAAAAACATACGACTAATGTCATGATAAAGGTCCTGTCTATATCCCCTACTTAATAACAAAGACAAAAAATTATTCATGAATGTGAAAATATTCCCTCTTACTGCCTTATGAAGTAGAAAATTCCTTTGAAAACAACTCTTGTTTGGCAGTCTTTGTGGTATATCTTCTTCAATGGTCTCCCTATTTTAGTCATTGTAAATTTGCTGGCCTAGGTTCATAATCATATGCCGCCGGCATATTCACATTTAAAGACTTACAGTCACTGACTGTTTGACAGTTTAGAGAAGACCTGCATATAGACTTAACCTTGTTGGGGCTTGAGATCAGTCCCTCAAAACTAGCTGACTTTGTCTTGCAAACAAGAATGCGACCAAGTACCTCACTTAAATCAAGATAGCTTTCTTTGTCTGATTCTTTATCAAATTTTTTCCTCGCTTCCTCCCATCCACTTATCGACTATTTTTTCTCAATCTTTTAAACCATTTCTGACACTTGTTTGTTTCTTTGTTTATTGAATCACTTTCAAGGCAATACTACCTATGTTAAAATATAGATTTAATGTTCTAATGCCACTTAAGGCTGCTAAGACAAGATAAAACCAGGAACAAATGCACTTTGGACAACGTACTCCTCTCACATCATATCATGCCTCCATTATGTTTAAACCCATATACACGGTTGCAAATTAAAAATGAACTTAATCTGCATACATGTCAACTTAATAGAATGTCAATCATGTCAGCTTTGGCTCAATACTGGCCTGATACAACATTGGATCTGAAATCCAAATCATCATGATTTTACGAATGATAATGATGTGGCTGAATCAACGTCACGTCAATTAACAAAACACATTTCTGTTAGCTGAACTGTTTCAGTCGTATAATTGTTATTAAGTGATCTAATACAATGAAACATTACAATTTTATATAGAATTTAAGAAGGCCTTAAAACAACTCGTTCTCACTAGCAGTCGTAAAATCACAGATACTTGGCTGGATACTTCTTATATCATTTTGCCAATGATGGAACTACTTTACCATATATCTCTCCCTCTCTTCTCTAACTACCTGTTCATAGACCCCTTGTTTGTGTCTGAAGCAAATGGGCACGGCTCTCTATGGTAATTCATGCTCGTCCCGTTCCTTGCAAACACAGGAAAATATTGTGAACTACAAGGTGTGGTCTGGTGCAACATCTTGCAGTTAGCAATTTAGTTGCAGTTAGGTGCAGCACCGTAGTCGGTCTCCGGAAGCTGGGGGTGGGGATGTGGAGTGGGGAAAAACGTCCACTAAAATCTAGGTTTATAGGTTATCTCTTCATTCTATAACACTTTAAAACACTTTATCCAAAAGTGCTGCCGCAAAACAGGACATGTAAACCTGCTAACCGGCAGGAAAAGTAGGCAGCGTTGGTAGTTGATTCCAGTATACAATTATTGTAAATCTATATCCTCACTGGTATCAATAACATCAGCATGCTCGGGGACCTCTATTTTGCAGACCAATTTTGCCTTTTTAACAGCCTCTCTCAAATGGCAACCTGAACTTTGGATTGGTCTGTATTTTCTAAAAGCCAATAGGTTATCTATACCTTGGAGCCAATCCTTCTTTACTTAATCCCTGCAAATCATCCTGTAAACCAATCCGTGCTCACTTGCGCAAAATGTTGCGCAAACAGAGGTACGATCTTGACTTATCAAATAGGAACGCAAATTTGCCCCTTCAGCAAAGTAGGCAGTTGACTTATGCAATTGTTCACAGTAAAGTTGTGAATAAGCATATTAAATGCACTATTAGTAAATTTTAGTGTGTCAACCTACACATGGTATTCTACACAAGTCTGAGTCACTACAATTTTACAATTTTTATTGTCGTGCAGCATTCTGTTGCCTACGAGCTAAAGTTCTGGGTTCTCCACAAATATTTGCTGATGTTTCAGGCCGCCAAAACTTTCATTCATTCTCAAAAATTTATTCTAATGCTGGTGATTATAAAATTTTGTTCATGCCAGGGGCCAAAATATCCCTTTAATTTATCTCAGGAACCTTTAGGCGTTACCCACAAAAAGGGAATGACATGCAATTCTTTGTGACCTGTGCATAACCTGGAATGTATGGCCTTTTTACTTTGCTAAAACAAGGGTCTGTAATAATGAAGTGACTGAATTAACGCGGAGGATATGGCGGGAGGGGAGGCGGGCTCTATTGTATGTGGCTTTAGATGTCGTATTAACTCATTGCAGCATTGAGTGATTCGCATGAAAGAAATGAGCTGTTATCCCTTTCATTTCCATTCAGTCGAGACTTTAACTAGCGACGAAACGTAAATAAAAGACCGCCATTTGGATTATGATGATGTTATTTAACATAGATATAGCTTTATTTTTCTACTTATTTGCTTTTATGGGTTAAATTCTTAGATGCATTTGATAATTTCAGCCTGTCATTGTAATTCATGAACTTGCACTGGTTGTGTTATTTGCATATATCTAGACATATATCTCTAAGACTTGGTTGGGATGAACCGACATTATAAATTTTGTATACACATACATTATTTCAAGCATACAGTGTAGAGGAATACCGGTTGTCTCCTACAAAATGATGCTATCCATTTTACTATCGTAGGACATATATAGCGTAATTCTTCCAATATATTTTTTCCACTTTTTAGACATTATTAATGTTATTTGCATCATTAATAACGTCACTAAGTCGACATGAGTTAGCAACGACATTTGACGGCATGTAACAACACCGTCTCTTCAGCTTTAACTTGTAATTACCCAAATGTGTTATTTAGAATTTCATTATATGTCACTAATTTTCTTACAAACTTTTTTAACAACCGTCAAATAATGAAGGGAATTTAAAAACTGAGGTAAGGACCACCTTTGATTCTCAGCCTACCTACCTGCCAATAAGACGTCGCTGGACGTAAATCTAATCGATTTTGGTAATTACTTTGTTACGAACTGCCGCTGTCAATATGGTTAATAGTGCTGTAGATTTTTTCACATAAGTAAGCCTTTAGGTGACACTGAACTATTTAATAATGAATGGCTTTGTGCTAATTTCCTACTTGTAGCGGTAAACGCATGCGTTTTCAAAACAAAATTGGAAGTACTAGATAAAAAATATTCTGCTATTCAAAAGAGTACAACTTGAAACACAGTTTCAATGATAACTTTTGTTAGCTATGAAGCAAGCTAATGACATTAATGGGTTTGGCATTATTTTACTTGGCTTGCTGATAATTACCAGACCAAATTTAAATTAGTTTGCTTGTTGCTTCGGCTTCGAAGAGATCATAAACGTTCGGGAGTTGGAAACGAAGGGGTAACTCCTATCAGTAAGCAATTTTCGAATTTGATGGCAGTTGGCAGGACTGTTCCTACGGGAGCTCGTCTAAACAGACCAGCTCTCAAAGCAAAATGGTAAATGAGAAAATAAGAACAAAGTCATTTAAAGCCATGGCTGTTTTATAGTTACTATGACAAATGGCGATATTCTCGATGATTTCGTCAGACCAACGTTCTGCTGTCGCCCTTTTGAATGTTAGTGACCTGGCTGAACATGCACAGAAACTTGTTCTGGACCTGTCGTATCTACGTATCCTTGTAGATCGCTATCTTCCCTGACTATATGGCTGCCTCTTGCCTTACGTATCTACAGCGTTGTTTAGAAAACTAAATGCAGTGCAAAGATACTGACGTATGTCCTGTAAAGATATGGAATGACCGGTAAGATCAAGTCCAGGGACAGACGGACAGATAATCTACGACTACACCACCAGAACCTTGATTTGTATTCAATGTCAAAATTGTATAGAAGTAGGCGGGTTCTCCAGTGCACAATGCGGCATAAAGCGTGGCCAAAACCTCTCAAGCAGATAACAGGGTATTAAGGGTACGATCGTCAGTGTGCAGAGTAGAAGGCCTGCCATACAGAAAAAGAGCCATCAGACATCCTTTGGATTTTCGTGGCAACCTCATCTTAAGCAAGCAATGGACGTGGGCTTAACGTCACTTTTAAGGAAGGGCTATGAACAAAGCCAGTAAGGAGCTTGATTATTCCTAGTTGATAATGGAAAACTGGCAAGTGAACTTGAAGAAGGACAGTGATAACAAGTATAAGATTGGTATTAAGTTGTTGACCACTTTAAGCTCTCGACCCAGCAATAATTGTCAAGTGGTAATACACAGTCGGTGCTGACATCTTCATAAACAACAGATATTTTTACCAAACACGAATCTTTGGTGCCACAGTCACAGAAATTGTAATTTTTAATATGTTTATTACTGCTCTGTGCCAGAGTGGCTGGTGAGGAGCACGTCACGTGGAACCAATAGCCATGACAGGGGAACCAAAATTTGTAGACGAAACTAATGGCCATAGCAAGAGCATATGTTAGAGAAACCGGTTTAAGTAGAACAACTCTTTACCAACATCATCGAATTCCATACCAGTAGTCACCAATGACCAATTTTGTGTGATCAGTGGATAGTGCCTTCTCTAGCTCTAATAGAAGTGCAATTTTATTCTCTTTTTGGAATGCAATTCGTAGGCCGTACATTCCTTTGACTACTTGGATTTCCCCACTTTTAACATGCTGTATTTTAATCATTATGACGCTGCCTTTGCATATTTCGTGTGTTTTTTTTCAAGAATTTCGTATTCTTTTGATAAAAATAAAGCTATTCCTGCATATTTATCCCCACTTCCTTCATGTCCTGAGAAAACCTGATGGTATTCACTATTCTGGGTGTTAAACATGCGTTTAGCTATAAAGTCTTGTGATAAATATGTTTCTACTGTAACACAAATATCAACCTTTAGGATCTCTATTTTTTCTTTTAGAAATCTGGCCATTTTTATTGTTGAGTAAGCCATTGGCATTCCACAATAGTACACTGGTCATTGCAAAGTGTGAAAAGACTTAATTAATTACTGCCACCAGGGACACGAACAATATCTGCGGTAGTAGCAGTTGGTCGCCTTTCCTCATAGTAAAATGTGAGAAACTAAAAGTTCCTATCAGTTCCTCTCTCTCTTCTTTCTCTCTGAAACTTCGCTGCAGATGAACATTTCATTGTATGTACCATGGCACACCTGCAGCACTGGTAGGGTTGTCCACCGTAAAATAATTTAAAAGGTATTATATCTTCTCCTGCCCTTATACTTTGTTGCCTTTGTATATACCAGTCAAGTTTGATCAAGATGGAGCGTTTCCCATTTAAAATATTTGTCCCTCCATTTGTTGGACTCGGTGGGGAAGATAACTTTTCCAAAATCTTGCAAAAAAGTGGCAAAATCTGCATTCCCCAGTTCCCCCAGTGTCCCTACATAGGTGTCCACAAGGGTTACTCATTTTGTAGTGTTGCTGCGAGGTAAAGTAGTAAACAATCTCGCCCACCAGCAATTCAATTCCAGGCATGGAACGTGTCCTGGAGTAAACAACTTGGCTACTAGCTTTAGAGTAAACAAGACCTTGATAATGTTGGTTGTCAAACTGCACAAAAGGTTTCACTTTCTCCAATGATACAAAACCAGTACCCAGTAATGAAACTTATCTTGACGTTTGTTACTATGCACTAATGTACCAATCATTAACTTGAAAGACTCACTCCTGATCCAATGATGTGGATTACGATCCAAATGTCGTCAGATCCTGCTCCCATCGTCAGGCTCTCTCCCATCGTCAGGCTACTAGAAATGACGTTGTTAAATTATTTATATCCCAGTGTGCAGACTTCAGTGGTGACACTGTTCGAGATGCTCTTGGACATGGACTCAAAACATTTTGTGTTTGTTTTGTTCTATTTTCTAGTGCTGGCTGCCATATTACTGGGAGAGTGTAGCATATGCTGTTTATGAGATTGCTGTGTTTAAGAGAGTGTATCGTTTCTGTCATTTTTCTGGTTGCGGTGCTGGTCTCCTTGTCTATGATTTTCTTGTTTTGGCAATCGAATCTGTTAACATTTTTCCGGCAGTGCTTAGCTATCTCATGGCTTTTGGTGTCACCCTTTTCTACGGCTCTTCTATGCTCTTGTTCTCTTGTTCTTGCTCTCGTTTTTTGTTGTCCTAAAGACCTTCTGGATTCTCCAATGTAGGTGATAGTCATTACATTGTAGCTTGTACGGTATATCATTCTTTTCAGTATTCGGTACGGGGTCCTAAGGTTTTGACAGCAGGGTTCACAAGGTAGAATCTGTGTAAAAGGAACACAGGATGTTGCGGTGTCTGGATTGAGGATGGTGTTTACAGGTTGCATGGTAAGACCGAACTTCCACCAACGCTGCTGTCAGTAAGGATTGTTATTTAATATGATGATGCACCTAATTGGATTTCATAACAAACGAGTGCAGAGTCGAGTGTTTACAACTAACAATTAAAGTCGAGGAATTAAAATCTACTTCGTCTGGTACTTTAGGTAAGTATCTTGCGCAGCTGGAGACTGGAAGCTGCAAAATGGAAATCAAATAACGTATAATCGTGGTCCTACCCATTCTGTCAACAGGAAACAACCAGTTATACATAAGAAGGATTAACATCTTATGATTTACATCCGCAATTATTTTTTTAATTGAATTTGACTAGACGTTGCACAAAGAGCATGCAAATCAAAAGACAACGAAAAGTTACTGTATACCTAGGAGAATCAAGTCGTAGCATGGCCATTTACAAAGGTTTACATGGTTCATTAAAATGTGCGATGGTTATCCTTTATATCGTTCATACTTCTTTCATCAATCCTACGTTAAAAAGAATAATCCTTTTTCACATTTGAATAGCACAAGCTATCCATGAATATAACTTAACCTTGCTACACATCATTTATCGATCTAACTACCAGATCTGCAAAGTTACCTGAAGGCTCAAGGTAAGCAAAATACATAAACAAGTTTCAGGATGCGTTCTAGAATACTTTTTGGGAGAGAGGAAATTCCAGGACATCTGTATCTTAACGTTTCCCTGCTTATTTTCATATAAGTTGAAATAGTTTGCTCTCTCTTCTCAAACAGTGTAAGACGTGAATGGCAACACTCATTTGGACAGCTTCAGGGGACCAATAACTTCATAAACGACATTGCCAGCAATATAATGCCTCATTTAGGATCTGGCATTTTCCCAACCAACACCTGTCGCTAATAGAAATCCAATGCATTGTTGTGGCCAGTGTAGCTACATGAAACAGCCTTTACTGTCTCAAAGAAGTTTTGCCACACTGAGGGTTTCCACTTGTATTGGGGATTTTCTGAAGTTTCTCGGTTGTAAGGAAAAGGAACGGCATAAATCACGAAAAGTAAGTAGTTTCCTTGACATTATTTGGATTTTACATTGCTTATTTGAATTTCTTGGGAGTTGTTTTCAATTTTGAACAAAAATTATTGTCGACTTTACTTGGCCAGTTTCAGGCAAGGACAGCCCAAGAAATTCGCACCTTATAGAAACTTGTTAGGATCTTTGTTTTACGTCATCTCCCCTGTTGCAGTGTCCAATTTGGTAGAGTAAAATCCTATAGATACCGTTAGGTCAAAGACTTAAAAGCATGCAATTTTTCACAAGTAAATTCATTCATATACACGAACGTAGGTACAAACGTAGGTTTATTTTTTGAGAATATAGTGAATTATTGGTAAAGTCAACACTGATATCCATAGGTGGAAGTAAGTAGAAATCGCTTGTGCGGTAGGGAGAATCGATAAGTCAAACATGGTAAAACACTGTTTGGAAATGCCTACTCTATCTTTGTTCCAAAGCCGACTTGTGCACTTGCACCAGATTTGTCATGTACTATAAGTTTTGAGAAAAAGCCACTTATAAGCGGGCACAAGATACAAAATCCTATATTAATAGGCAAATTGTACCATACATATGTTGAGTATCAAACTGTTGCAACTCATAGAGCACGAGAGATTTTTGACGAGTCATAACAAATTTTAAAATGGAAGACGGGACCTTAATCCCAATTTCAAAGAGAATCTGGTGTAACATTGACTTAAACGTCCTACGTTGCAAATGGAAAACCAGTAAATATATAATAGACTACTGAAACTAAATAATTATGTTCTCTAGTGGTGTGGAATATGTTGTACGTGACAATGAATCATGTTTATACTTGTGATAAATTCACATTCACTTTCATACGTGACATCGGTGTACTACAAGAAATTGCTCTGTAGTCAACTGACTTCTGCAAAACTAACACCAATAAAAATTCATATCTATTAATGTAAAGTATATCTGTATACAGGTCTTTTTCTTGGCAAAAAAGTCCAATAGCACTTCTTCGTTTGTTTAGAGTGTAAATTAAGAGAGTAGTGGAATTACACATAATATAAAATTGATTTTGTGTCCAACTCAGCTCAGGATTTCATACGACTTCAGAAAAATAAGAAATGTCTAAAAGTACATTTAACTGGCTAGTGCCCGAAATAAGCTTATATTTACTTCTGCAGTTGCCTTGCCAACGGAGCTACTGAGCTAGCCTCGTGTTACATGACTGATAGCTTGTGACCCTACCTTTCAGTGTTGAGCCATCTCTTCAGCATTGACCATGTTCCACAATATTGTCACCACTTTTTAGCCACTCTTGAGTACGTACACTGCTTTTTAGTATTGATTCTCCGTCTTAGCATCAATCCCGCTCTTCAATATTAATTCCACTTTTCATTACTAATCCTCATTTTCATTTTTGATCCAGTTCTTCCCTATTGTCCAAGCTTTTTATTATGTGCCCCACCTTTCAGTATAGATTTCTTTTTCGAGGTTCGAGTCTGCTTTTTAGTATTGACAATGCTCTTCAGCACTGACCCTGTTCTTTAGTATGTTCTGTTCTTCACTACTGACCTGGCCTTTTAGCACGTGTCCGATCTTTCAGTATCAACCCCTTTTTCAGATTTGATCCTGCTTTTCATTACTAACTCTGTTTTTCAGTTCTGAGCTGTTCGTTTGAATAGACCGTGCAAATGCTTTGCTAACTGATGCCCTCTGGTTTACTGAAGTGAGATGAGTGGATTATTAGATCCCAGCTTCATGTGAAATAAAATTACATTTTACATTCCATGTTTTTAATGCCTTTAAATTTGTTCTTGATGAAAGTAGATTATAGTTACCTACGAAGTTAGAGCTAAAATATTTTGATTTCCCAATACCATCCCAAATTGACGTCAATGATGAATGTGGAAAAAAACTTAATAAAATTCCCTGATTTTTGTAAAAGACATGTATTACTAGTTGTACAGAGATAAAGTTGTTTATTTTCTTTTGGGAGTTCCTGCGTCTTGCCATCATTAGTTTTAAGAAGGGTTAAGGTCATTCGAGATTTACTGGGTCAAAGACACTGACTTATGTGGATTACGTTTAATGAGGTCTATTTGTTGTTATTGAGATAAGACTACCTTAGCAGGACTTTGCTATGTGAGATATTTGTATAAGTTCATTTAGTCATTAATTCCAATATATATCTCATTGTCTTAATTACTCTCAATTGTGAATTCAAGCAGGTTCCAGCAAAGGACACAATTCTCAAAGTTAAGTAAATATGATCGAAGTTCCACACTTTCAATATGTCAAGTTTTTCTTAGCCAAAATCAGTTTAATTGTCATCCAAAATGTAACTAGTGATTATTATTTTATTATGGTGTGTTCATAGGATGTTAGGAATAGTATGGATAGATCACATGACGAATGTAAAAGCTTGGAGAAGAGGCAAAACTAAAGAGGGAACCTTGATACGATTTATAGTTAAACAACAAATGATATTTAAAGGACATATTTATGATGCTAATGGGTTGGAAAATTTAAGAATTACAGGACTTATACCCGGGAAGCGCTAACGTGGGCAAGAAGGACTATGCTTAATGGACAATCTCGTGAAATGGACTAACTTGAGTAAACTAGAACTTTTTAGGAAGATGTAAGATAGAAAGGAATGGAAAACCATTTTCGCCAACGCCATATGGCATGATCGATCGATTGACTGATACGAGAACCCGTCGATTCCTTATGCCACAATTAAACACAAATAATCCCGTTTTAGACAATTAGGCAAATTACTTCGCGCGAAGCGAATTTTTCGTGCTTATGTATGTGTTCATAATTGTCACGCCTGGGTTCATTTGCAGTGACTGTTGCCAGTACCGAAAAAGTAAGTTTGAATTGATGCAACTATTTCTAACCAAAGAAGCACAAACCAGTTAGATTCTTGGAAGCCTCTGGTGTGATATCTATGAACCAAACTCGCGCCTTAAATAGCAACAGCAGAAACGAGGAACATCGCTGAAGAAAGTTTCCTCTCAGACAATATCAAAACGATGGTCAATTTTATGCATTTTAAGTGTACAAACGTTCTGAGTTACTTGAGAAACCCAACTACAAGTAGCTGTCAAGGCTAAAGACAACATCAGCCTGATCATGGAGAAACATGGCCTGTGAAAAACACTGCGAATTACAGCTTGGATTAAATGCTACACCTACCATTTTTGAAGAAAGAGGCAGCAACGAATCATTGGACCCCTCAGTATAGAGGAGATCAATAACATACAAGAGTTCTGGATAAGAGGAATTCAAGCCACTATGAGAACATTAAAGCATTCAAGGATGCCCAAACACGACTCAACCTGCAGTAAGATGGTGAGGGCATCTACATATGTCATGGACGAGTATATGGAGACTACCTACCTCCTGGTTCATTGCTAATTGAGCAGCTAGTGGCCAAAGCACGTCTACAAATGCTGCATGGCGGAGTAGGGTGCACTATGACTGAAGTGCAAAGGACGTACTGGGTACCTGGCCTTCATCAACTGACCAAGAAAGTTATCAAGACATGTCATGGGTGCAGGAGGTTTAGAGCTATTGCTTGTCCCGCACCTAGAATTGTATAGAACAAGAGGTACACAAGCTTTTCAAGTCATTGTAATCGGTTATGCAGGATTTTTAGTGTACAAGAAAGTGACAAAACTAGAAAGCAAAGCTGCTTTGCCGCTGTAGCTTTACATGTGCTGTCTACATTAACCTTATGCAAGATCAAACGCTTTCAGCCTTATCGGCAGTCTCAAGAAGTCTATTGTAAGAAGAGGTCTTCCGAACAACTTTTATTCAGATAACTTCGGCACTTCCTCAGCAGCAGCAAAATGGCTGAAGAATGCAATAAAGGAGGAAGAATTACATGACGTTCTAGCAAGGAGGTAGATTAAGTGGCATTTTAACCAAGGCAGTCATTAGATTGGCTTAAACCTCAGATAACACCTTTCAATTCTTTTCCTACCGATAATAGACCATGGTTCGCGAGCGTTTACGAGGATAGTTATAAACATTAAGGCTAAGGGCACTGCACGATAGCTTATATCTTTAAGGTTCGGGCTCGAGTCCTATTGAGTCATGGTTGTTCTTAGTCTTACATTAACTGATCATGTTTAAAGTACACTCAAAAGACTTCCAATATCTACTGGATGGCTTTCAGAATCCGTCCTGCGTGGTGTTTAATGCTTGGTGGGGTTGCAGTTTAAAGAGAACGTTGGAAGTCCAGTTTTTACCCCAAATGCGATGCTGATGGCAGAGAAGAACTTTATACTTTAAGAGAGTATATGTTCTATTGATGGGTATTACCTAAGGAAGAGATCAAAATTCCTAAAGTTTAGTAAAGATCAGGTGTGGAGGAGATGGACCAATCAGTGGTTATAGTCACTTCGTGCTGGAAAATAATACCTAGAGCAAGCTGTGCATCAACTGTACCCTTTGGAAATGTGCCTCAGTGGAAAGTATATTTCTCATACCGATAGACAGTATTTAGGAAGTAGAAATTGATTAAGTAACCAGTTAAAACCTCAGAGACGGTTACAGTGAGCCAAATAAGTACACCACGAGAGAAAATCAACTAAGTCTTTTTGTTGTCGACCCCTTCACAACAGCTATACATAAACGTCTTTTGAGTCTTCCTAGTAACAAAATTATACTCGATAATAGGGATTTCAGCTACATTAGATATTTGAGATTTACAACAGCCTTCTTCCAAGTTTGTTTCTCGTCAAATTTACGCACCAGAAGAAATCAAAACAGAGATATCTGGAGTTTCTGTGAAATATAAAAGAGCATTCGATCGATTTTTTCGACAAATTTCTTTATGTAAAACTGATCCATTTTCAACCTTTCACCACACGTCTGTATTTGACGTCTGTTGATAAGGTGGTCTGACACAAAATGGAAGTGGATCAAAGTCGACTTTTGTCTCTTTAATGCCAAAAGTTTTTAAATTAATGTCCACGACAGCTGGCACAATCTTACACCAAAGCATTGACTTAGCAATTGTTTCTCAGAATTATGCTGTTACTTAAAAGTAAATAAGTCCATTGCAATTAAAATAGTTCATTTTTGTACAAAAGATAAATAAGATGACGTTTATCCCGTATATCACCATTTATTAAACATCTGCGAAAAGCTGTTGTATACCTTGCACGCTTTATACGTATTATACCATAATTTCTCATGGAATCAGAATAAAGCTGGAAAACCTATATGCCAGTTTTACAATCTCGAGGAGACGTGCTTTCCAAAATTGCTTGTACTTACTTTGGTGAAAAAATAACTATGAACAATAGATTCTCTATAGCAAGATCCGTAACTTTGCACCTAATATAAGCCAATAATAAAACATCAAATAGTGCTCAAATCAATTAGTAGGTAAACATGACAAAATCAAATTAGATGCTTCTGATACGCCTGTTTGAATTGTGCTGAGTTCCACCCTCTGTTTGCAATGGTTGAAGAAACAAGTCACGTTTAAAAGAATGCTTGACAAAACGAAACAATAGTACGCACTTGACATGGCGATAAAATAGTCGATATTTGTCAAGTTGTGCTATAAAGACGCGTTTGCGTAAAAGTGAACGGAAAGTTTGTGCTTCCGAAGAAGACCAGAAAAACGTTGAAAAATGCAAATTGTTGGATTTGACTGCTTTCTGCAGCTACCGTGTGTTGGGAAAAAGGAGAAATAGATTAGACTGACATTAGAAACATAAGTTAAGTTGCAAGAGAACACGCGAGATCGGAACCTGTGTCTTTGAAATGAGTTTCTGTTCAGGCTCAGACGATTATGAATTTTTGTCACAATTTCATTTTGTGTTGCCCGCTTTAGATGGAAACTGAATGTTTTGCTACGTTTGTAAAATTCCTAGACCTGTACTAGTACTTTTCTCGGAACACGTATGAATTCACTTCAACAGACAGGGAGCAGGAGTGGCAAAACCATAAGAAATTATGTTTGTGATAGAAATTATGGAAATAGATCGTCAGAAAGTTTGTGAGATCTTAGTTTGCAAATGTTGGAAGAAGTTTGTCAAATTGATTGGAGTCGAACCTGAGACTTCTACTTACCAAGCAGCTGTGTTGGCAAATTAGATGGTAAAGGCAACATGAATTCAAGAACAAATGGATTCAAAAATAGACTTCCTTTTAACTAAAGGACGAACACTCACCAGACGATCGAGACGATCAAGAATTGCCAGAAACAGCTTTAAACTTTTCACATACACCATGTTCACATTATCCATGAACTCAAACCTCCGCTGAAGCAAACTAACATTCAAACCCGTCATCAATTCGAGATTCTACTGTTCTCAAGATGCTCTAAATGGCCGGTTAATGGTGCAGTGAGTGGGAAATTTTGATACACAGGGAAGTCACTCTAGGTTGAGGAATACCTCCATACACGCTGATAGGTACGATTTTTATCGATACAGGAATGTAGTGTGAGATCTCGGTTGAATCTCCGATAGACACAATCATACTTTACTTCCGATCGTTACACAAAACCACCCTGTCCATCTTGAACTATTGTAAACAGTGATAAATGGATGTATTGTAAGGAAAGACTCAGCAGGCCATTTACAAGCGTATACGTCTAAAAAACACCTCCAGTTATACGATAGAAGATCGGAGTGGATTGTCAAAGATTTCTCTACCTTTTCTAATAAGCTGTCTAACTCAACAGAAAATGAGTCATATTCGCAGTCATTAGATTGGCTTAAACCTCAGATAACACCTTTCAATTCTTTTCCTACCGATAATAGACCATGGTTCGCGAGCGTTTACGAGGATAGTTATAAACATTAAGGCTAAGGGCACTGCACGATAGCTTATATCTTTAAGGTTCGGGCTCGAGTCCTATTGAGTCATGGTTGTTCTTAGTCTTACATTAACTGATCATGTTTAAAGTACACTCAAAAGACTTCCAATATCTACTGGATGGCTTTCAGAATCCGTCCTGCGTGGTGTTTAATGCTTGGTCTTTTACATCATAGAGGTATTGAGATTTAAACAAATGCCTAACCAGCCAAAAGGAATTTCGTAATCACGGATGACACGGGAAAACACCAGAAGAAAAGAAGTACTACGTTACCTTTCAAACCTTATTTTTCTGTTTTACTGCTATAGGAAGACGTTCTACTGTTTTTAACCAATGCATGAGTAAAGCTCCCCAAAAATTATTTGTTTGTTCATGAATTGTTTGGAAACTTCATGAATGCATCAATTTTCATTTTGTAACAAGTTATTATAGCCGGTGGTGGCATCAGAGGCCAAAATATGATGTGCCGACAATTTCAAGAAGCTCAAGTGCCGACGATTTCAAAAATATTGCTGACAGTATATTCCATCGCAAAATTGCTTTTAAATTTATATATTCAATTTATTAAAAAACAGATACTGAGAATCGGAGCCTTCACTTCTGAACTTATCACCTTGATAAAATACTTGAACTTTTTATCATATATTAAATATATAAATGAAATCAATTATATGTAATTCGAAAAAATGTTTTGGTAAGCAAATCATTAACTATTATAACGACCCATTGTAACAAACAAAAGATCCATGGAACTTAATGAGAATTTATTAGTGTCTACGTATTTCATCATTATCTGATGCCATGCCTTTCACAATCTCATTTAATGCGATTGGGCAACTGTTTTTCAGCACAGTCTTCAAACGGCAATTCTCTAACTTCGGCAAGTCCAAGTGCCGACAATTTTTTTCGCTTTGTATATTTGTCTGCCGACGGGGTGTCATTTGGAATTTTTAGGGGACAGACTCCCCCCCTTTGAGACCCCACAGCACCGTCCCTTATTATAACATTTTGCTCATTTAACCAAAAATTGTAATTTCGCAACTTGTTTCATAGATTTAGTATTCAAAGTTGAGTTTTCTGAATTACGTGGTTATAATTGTTGCAAATCAACATCATGACAAAGCATAAACTAGAATATGCTCATTCATTTAGTAAAAACGTAACTTTGAAGAAAACTCGTTTAATTGTTTTGCCCTAATGCCAGACGCAGCCGATAACATACGTCACTGAAAGGAATATGTGCTGAAGGGCTCATAGATAAACCATTTTCAACACAAACTAAAGCCATGTTTTCCTGTTCAGCTTTTCGTGGTTAGCTTTCACATTTTTAAGAATATGTCGGCGTAGAACAGCAGAATCAATTTATCACGACATATGAAGCCATTGTAACGACACAAATAACGAAATATTATGCTTTCCTCTAGGTGTCAAAATTGTTATGTTCAACTTATTGCTTATATTGTAGTCATTATTGTTTCTATGTTTACTTTAAGTACGGTTTTCGATGTTGGTTCTTGACGGTGTACCACCTTTTCTTACGGCAGGATCTAAAATATTACTGCAAATCTTGAGAATTGAATTTAAAAGGGACAACGTATATTTGGTGTTCAGTTATACATCGGACCGAAATTTTTGAATATACCTCCTACATGGAACGTGACAAGTAGCAATAGTAAAACACCTGTAATAAATGAATAGACTGGTGATATCTTTCAATCCTTACATGTTATATTATTACTTGAAACTTATGTGTACAATCTTTAAAATTCGTACCAGCACACAATCTCCAGCTAACTAACAGTTTAAAAGTCACAGTAAGTTGAAAAATGATAACTCTTTGAAAAATTGACTATCTTTAACGACGAAGGTAATGACTCAGAGTACAAACTGTTACTTAATAAATTTTTCTTGTATTTCAAACACTTTGCAGACGTTGAAAGCGAAGAAATATCTCTATGTCAGCCGCAATTTTTAAACGATATTTATTTTAAATGCACATACAGCGTCAATTAAAGACTTTAATGAAGCATTTTTGGAATGCAAATTTTCTACAAAGAACAGCTTTAGCCAAAATTGACTGTCAGGTATATCAAATTTTATATAAATTGTTCTGAGGGCTCTAGCGAACGAGCTAACTTTGACAACACTTGAATCTTTGTACTCCGCCTGTCTGCTATAAGGATGCCCTAAACTGCAACAAATCAGAGTTTTTTGTGTTGATTGCATTGCGAAAATGCATTCAACCGTATGGAAGATAAAAATCTGCACTGACAAGACGGAGAGTTAACATTAAGACTATGTCCTATACACTGAGATAAACTGTTAATAAATCTGCTAATTCATTGTAATAAGATCTGAACCATGGGCCACCTGATTACACTTTAATTAAGTCAGAGATTGGTTCTTAGTCAATACTGTAATGACTACTTAGGCTACATTATCTTTTGCTGATATAATTTCACTGTTAAACGGCAACCCGTATTTCCAGGCAGCTTTTTCTAGATACGGTCCTACATATTATGTAACACATGCAGGCCCATTTGACTTGGAAGTCAACAATGTCACTAATAATATAAGATAATGGACGCAACAACAAATACCGAACATCTAAAGAATAAGTTGCATATGTTCGTATTATATGCTAGTTTGCAATTGTAATGAAATATTGGCTTTTGATAAGCAGTCATAATAATTTCGACCAAAACCCCTAACATTACTTTACGTCCGAGAAGATTGGTATATACAGTGATATTGATTTAAGCATAGCTACATGAATGAACAAAGCGAAAGTCACTTGAACTAAAGGCATTACTGCGCAAACTTGAACGTCTATAAATCTAAACGAAGGTATAAGTTGCCTGAATCATCGATACGTTTGAACTTCAGAACTGAACATCTAAGTGACAAGTTTCGTAAGAACGATATGACCGCGTTTTGGTACTTGCAAATATAAAAAGCCTAATAATAGCTCCGAATTCCAGAACATTAGAACTAATTGGTGGTTGCCGTTATAATAATCCCTACAATTGACCAGGATGAGATATGTACACTTATTTACTTACTCTTTAAGACATACTATCGAGAGTAAATTAATCTACAAAATAACATCTCTGTGTTTAACAATCTTAAAGTTCGAAGGAAATTCACAATTTTACTAAAAAGAAATTTAGAGATCAAGATGTGCATCTTGTAACGCAAGAAGGCAAGATGTGTGACACGTACAATGTAGATTACATTTTTGTATGTCATCTCACTGCTATACTTTAAAAAAGTTCTTTTACGCGACAATCGACATTGCAGTTTCGATATATTGATCATTGAAATTTCAACGTGATTTGCCTGGATCACTTTCTCGTTGAAATTTCTTATTTACATATAAATTCATTTGGATTAGTTTATCTTTACAACATTATTGTTAGGAAGACATGAGCTTCATGGCAACAACTGTGCCATGTATTTACATGAAAAATTTAGTTATTTACACACATCTTAAAGCCAATAAAGAACCAAACTCATTAACGGAGGCATCATCCAGTTGTTTAATGGACTTTTTGATAGGTAACATATCCACTAACTCCATACAGAAAGTTTATTGATTAGCTAGTGTATAGGAAATGTTTACATTGTACACGTGCAGTTACCATTGTGCTCACGAAAACATAATCGTACCATAGTGTAAGCACATCTTTTTCTATTTCATACGTTGATATTTTCGTTCGTCCATTGACAATTTCTATTTCAATAATTTGACCACGTAGACAGGAGACAATTTGTCCAAGCTTAAAACCATTGCTGAGTATTATTCAATTCAGACATATATCACTTACTCCTAGAGAAAGTTCACAAAGCGTAATGGTTTCTAAACGCATATGAATATTTACTTTAAAGCAGTTATGATCAACACTCAACCACCTTAGTCTAGTATTGTCCCTTAAACTGCAACGGCCTCCACGACTTCTTCTTGTTTTTTGTAGTAGGCTAGAGTGCGTAAAGTATGGTTGGAATGAAATGAAAATGGCTTTCTTCGTCTCTTCAGACAGCAAAGATTCTTTCGAAATTTTTCATACATTCTAGCATAAATGACTACGTTAGTAGCACTATTTGCTGCTTGCAATACATTTAAAAATGCATTGGTCATCAGCAAGGCTTTGTAAACATCGGGATTCTCCACAAATCCGGTAAACGACAATATATAAATGAGAACTTGAAAAACATCAACAGGAATAACACAGATACTGAAGACTGGGACTATAACATTTAATAACTTCTTTGCCTTGATTCGTGACTGGATTTGAGCTCGAGTAATGTAAGAATCCTGCAGTCCACTATTGTATTCAAGTGCCTTTGAAATCCGATAACTCATGATACCAAGCACAGTTGTAGTGGCAAGATCACGTAACAAATTGATGATGGAATGGCTAAGAGCATAATGCCATTTTTTCTTGGATGGAATGCAAGTGTATACGTGGAATGAGCTATCTGTTACTATCTCTAAGGAAAAGATGTATGGAGAGACCAGAAGCCATGCTGTAGTAACAACAAGGATGGTGCAGACATGCAGTGTTGACTTGCTCAGCTTTTTCTGGAATGGAGAGACAATACTTCGATATCGCACAAAGGATAACAGCAACAAAATTCCTTCGGACGTAGAGACATTAACTGGTAGTATAGCTGGCAAGATTTTACATCCAAGCCAGCCAAAGTCCCATCGTCTGTAACTCACCATTGTCCCGTAAATAAACAATGTTGGGACAAACAAAGAACAAAAGAAGTCCGCCGTTCCTAAGCATAAAACAAGCTGATCGTATCTGGACCGCTTAAATCTTCTCTTAAATCCAAAGACGTAGATGACAAGTGAATTTCCAATTACTCCGACCAAAAACACAACTGTCAAGATGAAGACTATCAAAAAATCAAGATGATGAAGAGATGGATCAAGACCCTGAAAAGAATATTTGTTTCCCGTTCTGTTTCCGTTGCTGCTTTCGTTAAGGTCATGCATCTTTTTCTCGGTGAGGTTCATCGCCATCTTTGAAGTTCAGTATTATTTAAAACCAGTATGTTTTTTCGAAAACGAGCAATTGCTGCTTATTGCGATGATTTTCTCCCTAAGCTTCTATTATCTAGCGTTGTCAATTAGATTATACGGCAGTGCTTGTACAAGCGAGCAGTCGAAGTCAATGTGTAGAATATTCTCTGAAAATGAAGATACTTGAGAAACTCCAAGAATAATAACTCTTCCTCGGGCAAACGTCAATTTTCCTTTTTTATTTGACGTAGGAAGGACTTTGATGTGGCATAATCTCCTAGCGTTTCTGCTTGCTTTATTTCACTCTCGTTGATTTCGATGCTAAAGGATATATAGAAAAATCATCTTGGTCAGTATAAGCGTTCGTTTGATAAGGTCCTACACTATTTAAGTATTTTACCACAAATTTGATTAAAACAGTACCTCTCCATCTGTGATTAAGTAGTTTATATTATACCTTTTCAATATTTTCGAGGCTTGCAATTAATAATATATAAGGGGTTTGAATCGTTGTATCCTAATTCTACTCCTGTAAAAGTTCAAAACGATAAGCACAGACATACTGCTTTCATGAACGAACCCGGTTTAAATTAAACTTTGATCACGAGGTGACAAGGATAAATTCTTTTTAATCAAACATTGGATGTACCAGGTTTCATGATCTACAAGAACGAGGAAGATGCACCAAGTGACTTTTTGACGATTCGACTCCGAAATCAAGCAAAAGGTGTTAACATTTAACGCCATGTCATGTCACTGTTTTGTTGATAGTTCTGTTTGGCTTATTCTTAAGTCAATATAAAGGCGACGTTGGCAGACACGCGTTAAATTATTCGTTTTGTCTTACTTTTGGTGTTTTGAATTAGTATCCGTAGGAGAGCACAGTTAAAAACACAAATATGTAGCAGGTAGTTAATGTAATCAATAAAATTGCCCGAAACGTATGAATGAACATATTTTTTGAATTTGGATCAATTTTGTGCTTGGTGCAGTTGATATGGGATTATATAATTGGTTGCCCTGTAGGAAAGGTGTATTAACCACAACTACTCTTATATTGGAGTCATTAGGATGTTGAGACCGCTTTTACATATATTTTGCTCCATAAAAAGGCTTAGGTTGCTAGTCAAATACCACAAGGGCAATAATTTTAACACGCGAAACATATCAGTTAAAATACTGAGAGACAGAACTACAAATGTGACACGTTTCACCTTTTCATTAAGGGACACTCAATTAGCAGTCAATTTCTCATTTAATCGTTGTTCCTTGTTTGGTAATTCTGTAAGAATAACTACGTTTTCGCTTTAATAAAATGTAAAATCTTTATGAAATAAATCCAAAATGTCATTTTTAGAATATTAAAATGGGTAAGAATTTCAATTTACTTGAGATAAGCTAATTTGATCTCAAACACGTTGCTTAAAAACGTCTCGAAATATTTTCTCAACGTTACACCTGGACTCCGACGAAGGGAGTCGAGAGAAGAATGGACCATTACGTACTTGGTAGGTTAGTTTCGTTACGCTTTTAAATTCAAATCAAATACGGCATTCCGGGAAGAGGTATTCTTTATTAACAACACTAGCTAACAGCACATTGTAACATTTCTCGTTTTGAAATAGTCAATTTAATCTAGAACTACCTAATCATACCTCACAGTCAATTAGAATAATTGAAGCAAAACACACTCGTGATTACATCAAATTGCTTTTTATCAGTCAGAGACAGATCCTTAAGACTTTGTAAGACTTGCTTACTGTAATCACTTGGTTGAATGAAGAAATTTAAATGGAGAGGGGCAAGCTTCTTTTGTAAGGAGTTAAACCTGAAACCAAGAGAAAATTTGTATTCAACTTTGTCAGAGAACACCTTCTAGAGTTCCATAATGAGTATAAATATCAATGTTCGTTGTTTTTGTAAGTTAAAAGTACACGAATTCAAAGGGGAACAAATTTTCCGTTGGGGAAATTTTTATTGGCTTACACCCCGCTAAACGAGGCATTGATGTCTGTGATTTGACATATACGAAGAAGAGTGTTAAACACTTTAATGAGGCTAAGGACTGATTTTCTAGTGGAATTCGTGTATAGATGTGTACTCTTTGACCAAATTTTATACGTGCTTGTGATCATATTGCATTAGAGTCTGTTGATCTAGGATGTAAATAGGGCTGTCAGGTTTGGCATAATCATTATACTGCTTGCACGCAGTTTGTACATATACGTATTTATTTCTGTATTTGTGATATTGAACCCGAGAATCTACTCATGAAAGTCCTTTCAGCTTTGTCCTGATCATCGTGTTACTGACAATGTGATATAAACTGCTCACTTACTTTCCCTGGTATGACGATTTTTGCTGAAGAATCTTGAAAATTAAGTGTATTGTCCTTTTGTAAATTTCAACGTTAACGCAACGTCAATAAAGCTGTTATTTAGCAAATCAGGAAACTGATGGAAGTCTTGTTTACGCGAGCCAAGATTGAGTGGACAAAGAATACCTGTTAATGAAGCTTCAACTTGTACCATACGCGAAACAACTAAGTCTCCGAGACTATTTTGAGGTCTTACGTAGTGATACCGTTAAAATTATTATTATATTTGAGACATAACAATCAAACAGTGAAATTGAGCAACATATTAGAATTCACTTTCATTTGCATGTGTTAAGGTTGTAGTTTTCATATTTCTCAAATGTTAATTTTTTTGGCCATGCCGTTGAAACGGTAACCATGGAAAGTGCTTTTTGTAGTCAAGCATTAACATCAACGTCACCAATGGTGTAGAAGCAATATCAATACACAATTACAAACATGACAACTATAACGATCACACTTACAAAAAAGACTTTCTTATCATTAACCAACTTGGCTATTGTTGAACACATTAAATCTCCTAACATCCTTCTATATGCATTATTTTATTTGGAGGATTAATTTGTCTGTAACGGAAATTACAGCGCAGTTTACCGTAGATTTATAGCCACAACGTACCTTGCATTTTACTCTTTATCAATCTCTCGACGGCAACGGGTATAAGACCCAATACCTTAGCAGTGCATAAATATTATCTGAAAAAATTATCTAATTGTCATAGAATGGTGTATATTTAGGTGAGTCATTTTAGGTGTAAATCTACAGCTGATTATCAAAGAATGAAGGGATAAAAGGTAGTTAGAGGAATGCAAAAACCACTTTGCATAAGTACCTCAAGCTTCTCCTCAACTCCGCATAGTTTTATAGTATTTGTTGTATAAAAGGGTGCAACAATGCTAATGAAATGTGTATGAACTAACAAGAAATAACAAGATGAAGTCACTTTTATCTTCATCATAATTTTTTTGAAAAGAAAAAAGGTTATGTTTCAGATCAGCTTTGGCAGAGTTGCACAAATAAAAATGATGTGATTCTGGTACACTACGCAAACAACTTGTCAGTGGTGCAATTGCTTCAAAGATGATCAGCCAGAGGAGCTACGGAAAGATATCATGGTAATAGCTGGTAAAAAATGATTTGGTAACAATTATTGAGAAAAGAAACGAGGCTCCACTTGATTAGATTCTCTAGGAAAAGAAAAACTTTAATGAAGTTGTGACGATGATTTTTCTAAACTGCGTGAACTATTTGTTAGGTCAAGAATCTAACTACCAAACAAAACAGAAATTGATTGACGATAGCCCGTTTTACCCAGATCTCAAATCCTATCCTTGTAAAAGGACATTTTCATTAAGAAAACATTGTAAGTTTTATTACTGCTGTTTTAAAGATCTAATGAAACATCGTATTTTGTTTGTTTACAGACAACGCTTGGGCATTTCAAGTTAGCAGTTGGGACAAAATGAAGAGCATTGAGAAAGACCAAAAAGAGAAAAGATTTTATAAATCAATTACATAAAGCTACATTCGCCAAAATGACAAGATTAGTAATTTTTGTTATAAGACAAGACACCTCCCCTTCGGGGATCACCATCTTGACGTGATGAAGGGGCTTGCGTGCTTCAATGATCCCAAGACCTATGCTGGCTGGAGCTCGAGCTCCTGGTAGGGTCACCCATGCCAGACTGGTCGATGGATAGAAGCCAGACGAAGAGTGATC
>JANTCA010003975.1:0-10463 GCA_024741275.1 Chironex yamaguchii | reverse complement strand
CTTATTCAGATTGATAGTTACTACATTAATAGATAGTTACAACATTGTAGAGTTTGGGGGAGGGCTATGACGGGTCACAAACACCATGAAGAATGTCCAATCGATCTTTGTTTACAAATTTACCCGTTCCTGCACAGACGTCATATTCGCACTCCAACCCAGCCACCTTAGTGCACGGTCCTGCATAAAAAACTAGATTTTTCGGGACGTTCTACGTGCTTTTGGCCACAGAAAACAGAAAAATAACATTGAAAATTGATTTCTACGACCCCAATTTACCCAAACAAGTTAAAAGCAAAAAAGGTGTAGGTCCACTTTAAGACTAACATTGTAGTCTGTATAATACTACTATTTTAACTTTCGAATGTAACCTGAAACTGTAATCTAACATTAAAATAGACACTAAATTGAGTTTCAATCTTAACACTTTCTAGTGTGTTGCAAAATCAACTGTTGGCAAAGTCCTTGTACTGAAATTTAAGGAAATTAAATTATTGTCTAAACCAAAAAGATCCCCCTCTTTGCTGAGGAAATCATGTACATAACAATGTCAATTTAGCCTTAGTTAATACATAACTTAAAGATCTAATTTCATAGCTACAAGCATTAATCTGTTTTAGTGTCTCCCTAATGTAACAGATAGTGAACACAAGGAATCGATAGTAAAGAGCTTGGACTTGTCCTTGAATTTTTAAAAACGATATACCAATACCATTCCAGTTTAAAACTTAATACCCTTGTCAAGGAAGAGAGATGAAGTCTGTCATATTAACAGAACACAGTTAATTTTCTATTCACATGGGTCCTTGGATCAAGTATGTCATGTCCTTATACCTTCACTTTGACAGAGGTAACTGACAGACTTCAAACTGGAGAGCACACCATCAATTATTGTGAAAACTGTGAGGAAAAGTGGGGCCTTTGGAGCACTTAAATCATGAATTATATTTTCAAGTGAGAAAAAGTAGTTTATCAAATTTACTCTGGCAGCCAAGAGAAGCTGTTCTTAACAGCCAAGTAGAAAAGGTTAATGATGTTAATCATTTGCATATGATTTCTCTGCAGGTCATTCCATATGAAATCATCAGAAAAAAGAACATTTTTCAACCATATGTCTCAGATTTGTATCAAATTTTGCACACACTAAAAAATTGGCAAGCAACACAATTGTTTAGTCATTTTAAATAGCAAATTTCAGATATCAAACCGGTGAGTACCATGCTGCAAATTGGTGAAAATGTTGCTCTGTCTTACCTTTATAGAAATCACAAAAAATATTGCTGGTACCAGTTGGGCCTTTTAGGAGGGCTTGGCATTAATGGCCCCTTGTCAAATCAAACAAAAAAATATCTGAATGAATTGCTGTGTTTTTGGCATTTCCTTAAGCAGGGGAGCTTGCATCATTGAACTCAGCATACCTGAAAACATACCTTGGAGAATCATTAGCTCTCTAGCACAACTCATTTAAGTACAAACACAAAGATCTTGAAATTGCGGTAACTTTTTTGTCCCAAAAATTCAGGGAAATATTTTTTAAAAAATTGGCAGACATCTTTATCTCATAAATGTCTACTACTGTACAAAATTTGATACAAATCTGAGACATATGGTTAAAAAATGTTCTTTTTTCTGATGATTTCATATGGAATGACCCAAAACAAAATATGTGCAAAAACTGGAGAATGTTTACAAAATACAAAAAATATCAGCAGAATAGTGTTTTAAGCACATATGAATAACCTATACTGAGATTTAGGATTAATAACAAACTTGAAGACTTTTTGACTTTAAGTTTAAAAAGTGAAAATGTCAGTTATTCAAATCTTTTATTTGGTCCCCGTATACCAGGAGTAGTTCATCTACTCTTGTTTGATCCATGTCTAGTTGGTCTAATCCAAAATTGCATACCAGAAAGGGGCATTAATTTTTTGACAAAAAATGAAATTACTGCCTTTGCCAACACTTCATAGGTATTGCCAGAAGCAAAACTGCTTCTTTAAGGACCTTGTCCTAATGTAATGCAAGTAAGCCAGCCAAAATGTCCTCCAAAACCAACTCTGCATCCTCTGAATGCAAACGCCAAAGTCAACGAGTAAGTCAACCTGAGATAGTTCTCCTAAACAAATTCTATCAAACCTGAGTTCTGGCATGTTTGTTTCTCGTCCTTCTCATGTATGGCTTTCACCAATTCCTATTTACGATGGACACCCTATTCTTTAATGAAGTTGGCTTTTTCTATTGCTCTATTGCTCTGCTCGAGGTTTGTATTTTGCTTAGCCAGACACACAATTTTGTATTTTCTTACGGCACTTCGGTTATTTTCATCGATCAGTAAAGGCCTGCAAACCTAACAATAATGCTTCTTTCGTCCATCCCAATGGCATAGCGAAGTATTCAAATACTTCCCACAAATAAGCGACAATGCCTTTTATTAAAATTTGTTATCATATTTCCTTTTTGCATCATTGTACCTGAATGGCACAGCTGCAAGACCCAAGGACCAGACTTTCTCCCTTTAATGTACATTCCTTAGTTATAATTGGAAAGCCTTTACTACAGAATCATATTTTCGTTTCTTCATTGAAACATCACGTAATTGGAAGTGGTGAGAATTTAACCAAACTTGCGAGAGTAAGGATCATCCTAGCTGTGACTTGAAAACTTCAAAATTTATATCTGCACCTTCACAAAAAACAAATATATCACACGAGTAAAGATTCGTCATTAGGCTTATGAGAGCAAATCCTAATATTTTAAACTTACCTCGGTGGCAAGTTCCTGCGAAGATTGTACGTAAACCAGATAACTGACCATCAAGCAGCTCTCTCCTACATATTTTCTGGTACCCTCTCCAGGCTAGTGACCTCGACAATGGCCTTTGGCAACTGCACAAGTTGTTACAGTTCGCCAGCAAGTCCTTGCCTGCACTTAGCCAGATCTGTTTGTACGCCATTACTCCCAAATCTCAGCAAGCAAAGGGAGCTGAGTTATTGCTCGTTGTGAATAGCGTAAAGCCCAAAGAGCTGGATACTGGACTCGTTTTGAGTACAAAAGAGCAAGGTCATTCAAGCTATCTTATGACGTCTTATGAAGGGCCCATTTCAAACTTTAAAACAAGTTCCCATGAGTGGCGCCAAAGAGGGGCATGGGGTGTTAGTTCTTGCAAGTAACATACATTTTAGTAAAAAATTTAAATGTATAAAAGAAAAGGAATCGAATAGCAAAAAAAATAATTACGGGCAACCGTAGCGCAGTAGTGCTTAGTCGACTCTCAACCCGAAGTTCGGTTTGTAGGGCAGCATAATTTTCGATGATTCTTTAGAAGCAAGAAGCACTTGCTGTCCAACACATATTTTCTTTAGCTTAATGTCCTGTCTTTCGTCTTGAACATTAATCTCACCTTGAAACACTTCTTTGATGAGCCAAGAGTATTTTCACATTTGGGGGGAAATTTTTCAAGACACAAATCTCTCCAACTGTTCCCATTGTATCAGACAAGACTTGACAATTTGATTGTTTAGGGTCCATTCTATGATTACAACTGATCGTGGTGCCCAATTCGATTCTTTGCTTTTTCACTTTCTTTCAAGGTTACTTGGGACTGAACGCATTCGTACCACAGCTTATCATCCTATTGCGCCTTGTGGAACGTCTTCATCATCCATAAAAAGCCCAACCTCATCCTTCTCACTGGACATAAACTCTTCTCCTAATCTCACTTGCAATTCATACGACAATCAAGTCCAACATTGGGTTTTGCCTGGCCGAACGAATTTGTTGCCCAATGTTCTAGTTCTGCTGTTTTGGATTTTGCAAGCGATGTCGATCTTTTGTGTTGTTTTATGTCTTCTCTTCAACCAAGTTCACCTAAAATTTCGAGCTGCTCTACACATGTTGCTTCCAATCTCTCCATTTGTACTCACGTACTTAGTCCGTGATTGTTCGTCAAGTCAACTTTTCAACCTCTATACCGTTGACCCTCTAAGTTCTCAAGCGACATTCCAAATTCTTCACTGTCAACTTTAACGAAATATAAGGCATTGTCTCCTTGGATCATCTGAAGCGTGCTATCTTCAACACACTAGATCCTCCGCAAAATGTTTCTCCTGGTGTTTCTATAGTTACACAACCTACTACTGAAGTTATTGTTCCGACTGCCCTTTCTCCGTCCGACACGCAGACATCTCGCTCCGGTCATCGAGTCCACTTTCTCGACTACTTTAATTCCGTTTAGTTATGGACTTTTGGGCCCAATAATGTATTATTCACACCTTTTCACCACGTTCTCTACGGGGTGGGAGGAGCTCTGTAGTGACTCAATTCCCCCCCAAAAAAATCTGCAGTCCAACCCATACAGCACACAAGGGTAACACGACTGCCGACATAAATGTCCTTCTGGATTTCTCTTGTTATGTCTCAGTACAAACGTTTTCTCTATGTATGAATATCCCTGTTTACTGTAAATCTTCATTTTTCATTTCACGTCGAAAAAAGGAAAATATCAAGTTACCCGCACATGGATACGACTTCTGTTTGCTTCATTGTATGCGGCACGTTACAATTGGGGGGGGTGTGGGGGTGTGTGAGTCTATTTCTTACAAATCTTTATAGAGTTACATGTATAAGCACTCTCTAGTGTAAGGCAGGGCATTCGACCTTAAACGCCCTATCTAACAGCAAAAACTTCACATGGAGAGGCACTGTCAAGAACTCTGAAAGAGGAAAACTAACAGAAAAGCGAAAAACAACCACAGAAAATAGTAGCAATGGAAAATCTTCTTAGGAACAGTTACAAACCATACTGGATATCATGTATGTTATGCAGACGACCTTCAGCATAGCAGAATGTGACTTACACTAAGCGTATTTGCTAGTGTCTCTAGTAGTGAAATCAACTGGCGTGGCGTAGAATCTGAAAACTTAAAGATCTTTCTTTGGCAGACAACTTGTAAAATCGTGTAGGATTTCTCTTCAATATAGTGGTCATATCGGGAGATTGAACATGGAGGTGCGAATGAACCTATGGTCCGCTCTTGTTTAGAATAAAACAGAGCGTCGAATAGACATCAATGTCATCTTAAAACATCCACTGAGTAAAGAATAATATGAAAAGGAGGATATTCTTGACGATTTTAATGAAAAATTGCTTCTTGAAAGAATCGCTTAATACGGGATTCACCGCGCAAACTTGTTTTGAGAACTCAAAAACGATCAGACTCCAAATTTTACGTGTACATAAAGACTGTGACTGTTTTATGCCTTTTGAATGCAAATTTTTCTACATCTTAATGAAAATTTCTCATCGAATTATTTTGTGCATTCTTGTGATTAGTACTTACATACTGCCATACGAAAAACTCTCTCTCACAGGAGTCTAAGCTTAACAACACCTAGTGATGGAGTTATTGTTCCTCAAACGGTCCTTTGTCTGTATTAAGCTGATGTAACATGAACTGCTAAATAGAGAAAATTGAATGCTTAAAGCTGTTTTGAACACAGGTTCCTTTGTACGCACATTACATACTACTTTATCTTCCAATTTTCCGACAGTGTGGCCAGTAATATTTTATATCTGTTAAGTTTTTGGCACATCTTCCAGGCTGTCAACTGGCCCCTGGAACCCATTCAATAAGTGCACTCCATTTTATTGTTTATTCTATCCTCAGCATTGTCACATTGGTAGTCACTTTGGTCTTGTCACCATCTTCGCATGTGGGTGGCTAGGCCTTCGCTCCATTTGCCACATTTGGGGTTCTGTGACTTTTTAAGACACGTCTCCAGAAACACAGTTCAAATGCTTCCAGAAACTTCCTGCACCTTAAGTTAGAGATCAGGTCGCCTATGCACACCTTACAGTAGGAAACATCAATAACCGCACATTCGCTTTTTGCAGGCTATTATGCTTCTGTGGTCACGCCACAACATTATTAACAAGCCTACGGTCGCCCATCCCCAAGCTATCCCTCCATCTTTGTTTGGGATCGTTCTTACTTTCCAGCCCTTGAACATTCAGCACTATTCAGTTCTGGAAGGTTCTAGAAGATGGATAGTCACCATGAGTCAGCAAACACTAACAGTGGGAACAATACAGAACAATCCAGACTGTGACGTCACAAAGTCACGTTACAAAATAACCAATGGCTATTTCTAAAAACTTCTGGAGAATTCTACATGGACTCGTATAGAAGGGTAAAATTTGTAGTTTCTAGAGAGATTCAAGATTCCAAGTCGGAAATAAGGTGATGTGATTGGAGTTACTTACGTGGTCATGGTTTGACTTTACGTTGAGAGAGACGTACCTTACTTGTTGGATACTTTAATCAAACAGGCATATAACAAGTTATAAGTTTTAAAACTGCAGTAATTGCTGCTTGATCCTGTGTGCCAATTACCATCAGTTTTGCCTTTGTGAGGCTCACATATAATCAGTCGCAATTGCTCACACTCCTTCCCCTTTCATACAGAGCCTCCCAGTCATATGCTTTCTCAGGGATCAAAGTGAACAAATATGATGACAGAATGCATTCTTACCACACCCCTTTTCAACATTTTTTTGACAAACAGTCCGTGCTTCCATCCTCGGTATTAATTGCTGCCTTATACAAAGAATACAATCATCGCAACAAGGTGATGAGGTGTACCGAAATACCCATGCTTAGCAACATATTATGCATTTATGATTTCGACACCCGCTTCTTTCATGTGAAAATGAGAAAGACTCTCCGATTTGCCTTATTTATGAGACAGACGACATTGGCGATATGATCCCGAGTTCCTTAACCTCTTCGCAAACTAATCGCTTCGTTTGGTTGTTTTATAATATGTAAAAGACTTTACTCGCACTCACGATCTATGAAATTGTTATATAATTCGCACTAACAGCAACTTATTTGGCAACACAACGAATAATGTTCAAGTCCAGTCCTCTAGTCGTGTTCCAGCGGTCCATACAACAGTGCACAAATCTTGAGCCATTTGTAGTTCAACAGCTTCCAATGTTTACCATTAACACATCGTGACTTGTTTGGTTTCGTACTTTTTAGAACCCCTTCAACTTCTGCAATGAAAATGTCGGAGTCTTGATCACATTTAGGTTCAACATAAGAGTTCATGACCGCGAGGTCTTTCTTAAACAGCTTAGTACCATATCCATCACTCCCATCAGTAGTTTACTATGTTCATCAGATCTAGTATGAGGGTGAACTTCCTAGTTAGTCCTTTCACTTAACCTTAAATGTCTGCGGTCCAGTTGATAGTGCTTAACATCTCCAGCTGGTTACACTTTGCATATGATACAGTATACATCCTTATTCAACCACTAGTCACTATCTGCTTCTTTCAGAATACCTTGACTTGTCTTTTGCTTTCACATCTCTATTAGTTCCAGGATAGCCCTTAGGAGAGACCTTTGGCTTCATATTGTTTGCTTCTGTGGTAAGGTAGTCTCTGCAGTCACTTCCGTTGTTTATTTAAGCTCGCAAGATTCAGGGGTGGGTCCCTGCTCATTAATGATCGTCAGAATTTTGAATTTATTTTGTATCCCAATTTTATGAGTGCTTACTCACTCAAGTGAAAGTGCTTTGAATTTGCCTGTCGTGTTTTATGTTTCAATTTCTCTTGTCCTGTGAGAAACTGGTGACAGTTTCCATAGTCAGCACCTTGGTAGGCGTCTGCTAACCATGTCCGCCAGTTCTGTCGAGTTAAAATATAAGCTATCTGATTCTTGGTTGACCATCCAAGACATGTCGACATGAGAAAGCGTGAAGGGTGGTTTTTGAAAATCCCATAAGTACCTCAGAGGCGTCGTGGGCCTACTAATTTAGGGAGGGGACAAAGAGAAAAACTGTTCGCCAACCTTTTCAGACTCGATTCTGATTATAGAGCTATGTGGTAGTAGCATATTCTAGTGGATGTTTAAAAGAGTTGAACAGAACGTCAAATTAAACAGAATTAATTCTTTAACTATGCATAGACCATTCTATACAAAAAACCTCAATAAGCAGCATCCAGTGTGTCTGAAAAGCAAATGTTAAAGTGATTTTGTGCATGACTACTTTTCACTCTATCTTTAAATTAAATTATCAAGCTTTTTTGCAAGGTAGACTCTCTTTATCAAGAAGATCTTTCTTCTCTAGCCCCTCCTCTATGTTAAATTGTCTTTCAAATTTCAAAACCTCATTAAAATTGTTGCAAAATTCTCTAAACTGTGCCTGGCCTGTGTCACCCATTTGAATAGCTGTGGGAAAGCCGATTCTTTCATACTGTAAATAAGACCTGCAATTAAAAAAATTAGCCCCTAAGATGCCTGATGTAATTTTAAAAATTGGTGGAAGACATGCATAGTCAATACAGGTTGGAACGAGGTAAGTTTATATTCTATCCCTTTGGCATGAGTGACAGTTTCGTTACAGTGAACTGCGGGCTGAAAGTCTTCCAGAGTATTACTAAAACAATCAAATAACTCGCCACCTTTTGCAAAGAAGACTGTTTCTAAAGTCTTTTGATTTGACTACCATGTTGTTATCGAGACAATTTGCAGTCTATGGATGGGCACAAAATTGGCTAATTTTTGCTTATCTTTAAGTATATATTTTGATTGAGAAATAAGCAGTACACTTTCACTAGAATGCCAGAAAATAATTTTGCCACGACAGGTGAACACCAGGCCTTTATAATAACGTGCTAATTATCTACAATTTCACCTACATTCATTATGAAAATAGGATAAGGAGCTAAGGTGATGCAAGTAACTACTTAAAGACATCTGTTATTCAAGGCCGGATGCCGCACTTGTACTCACTAAATGAATATGGGGTTATGTTTTTGGTCTATGATTGAGGCTACGCGCAACCTTATATGCCTTCAGAATGAATTTGGTGAACAATAATAAATGCCTTTCTAAGCCATATCTAATTGGTATTTCGTTAAAATGCAAGGCTCAAGAAATTACAAAGAAATTAGGCGACTAGGATAATCCAGGGGCCCCGACAAAACATTTATTTATGACTGGTAAGGCAAAATGGGTGGAAAGTCCACAATAAAATATGAAATGTTTCCAGGCTGGCGCCTGAAATGCAAAGCGGAAACTAAGTCGACTGCATTATTTTAGTAAAGCAAATCTTGAAGAACACTCTAAAATGCAGCACAATATGTTATACCACACTGGTAACCATATTTAACTTTTCCGGAAATTATTGTCAATCCATTGCAAACAACATGCTTTCATGCGGAATTTTGCTGGTATTTGACAACTTTCAATTAACAGTTGTGACATATGAAACACAACGATTTAAAACAAAACAGGAATACCACAGTCATACTATTGTAGCCATCCACTTTTTTGCTGGTGTATGATATCTAAGTTCAAAAATCGAATACATGAACTCAAAGCCCCTCTTTCACTTCAAAAATGCTCGAGTGATCCTGCATAAGCAACTTGCTTTTGAGCATATGTATAGATCATCATGAGACTACATTTTGATAAGCATTTGCTAGCTTGTTTGATATATTTTTTCGTTATTTCGTTTTTCTTGTCCAAATTTGACTTATCAGGTCGAGATTTTTTGCTTTTGGTAACGTATATTTGTATATCAAAACAATCAAGGTAACCTGTACTAGACTACCAAGTACAGAGAAGCGCGGACGCCAACAGTGACCACTACGTGGCGAGGGCTTGCATCAACCTGTGTCTCAACTCACCCAGGAACAGCAACGATGTCAAGCCAAGACTAGATGTTAGTCTGAAAGCTGCTGAGACAAGGGAGAAGTACTGTGATGCAGTAAGAAGCAAACTGAAAGAGACCGGGAATGACAGTGACGACAGCACACAGCAGCAGTGCCGATCAAGAGTGGGATGGTGATGAAGAATTGAGGCCCAGAGGTGGAACGAATATTTTAAGGAAGTGCTTCACAGAAATGCATTGGAGGCAGAGGAAGGTAAAGGCATAAGATCTTTACATCTAAACAGAAGCAGGCCTACCACCAATTCAAATAATCAAAATTGGACTGTCCTCAATAATGGAAAAGTGCTTGAAGAAGGCAAATGTTCAGAAGAAGCGCTTAAAAGCAAACATTGAGCAAGCCTTAAGCCCACTAAGCAGAAATACAAAAGCATCCTTGTCCAGGAGCATTGTCTTGACCTTTTAATTTTAATGATGCAGGACTTGGAAATTGATCATGAGAGAAGACAATCTTGACATATTCCACACCAAGAGTCCCAAGAGGACCGTCAAGATTTGTTAGCAATATGTCTCCAATAGCACAGTTTAGAGATGGCAGAGGCAGGAAAGATTCACAGGAAAGATACACATAACACCAACATAGCGTTCTCATCCATATACCAACATTGTTATCCGTTGTAGAAATATATTTGTACATCAGGTACTATGAATCTTTGGATTGGGGGGGGGGGGGGGGGGGGGGGGGGGGGGGGGGGGGGGGGGGGGGGGGGGGGGGGGGGGGGG
>JANTCA010003974.1:0-10464 GCA_024741275.1 Chironex yamaguchii | reverse complement strand
CAATTCCAAGTTACCTGTAAAGTGAGACTTGAAATTGTATTTTAACGTCATAAAGAAATAAATTGAGTTTACACATTATTTTCATTATTATTGTTATTATTATTATTATTATTATTATTATTATTGTTATTATTATTATTATTATTATTATTATTACTATTGTTATTATTATTTTCATTATTATTATCATTATTATTATCATTATTATTATTATCATTAGTATTATTATTATTATTTCGATTTCGTATTCTTGCTAACTTCTGCAATACTTCTGCTGGATCAAATTCTTTCTCGGCCCTCTTAATGACATTCTCCGGTTCGGTTTTTTGACTTCCCTTTAAATGTTTGCTGGGAGGCCACGGGCCCCCTGGCTTCCCCTGTTAGACCGCCACTGTTGCTTAACTATCATAAGTAGGATATCAAGCATCCCTCTTGTCTTCAATTGTGGTTCTGCCAACATGTCTAGCTCTCCTTTTGTTATCAACATAGGTATTCAGCAAAATTTGTGATCAACTAAACAAAAACCTCCATCTCTTTCTTCTACAGTCACTAGTGTTATACGTAAGCCCTCGTTTAGGACTTGCTATATCTACAACCTTGTTAGCCACTAATTTACGTTTTGATTGCTTCTAATAATCTGGTCTTCCTTTATACTAGTATGCTATTTAATATTATACAACATACAATGTTTACCATGATTACCACCTGAAGAAATACTCGAGGAACATTGGGAAATAGTTTGATAAGTTCAAGTGATGATTTATGTGGCATATCAGTTGAAGCTTAATACATTTCCCTTTACCATGACAGTTTCTTACTCTGATCCAGGGCATGTTTTAACACTCTTTAGTGATGCTCCGAATCTCCAATCAAAGAAATACAACTCATACATCTCGATACTGTGAGGTTATATGTCATCCATGTAACAAGTGACTTGATGCTTTCATTTCAAATGATCTTGCATCTTGCAGCGTCGTTTGAGTTCTATAATTCATGCTGACAGTTGAGTGCAAGCTCTCTATATCAAGTGGCATGCAGCTAAGAAGACTTACATCATTATACTGGTAGTGTTGAGCATTGTGGTGTATCTGTTACAAACCCCAATTTCAATTTCAGACTAATTTCCTTTAAAAATCGTTGTTAAAAAGTTATTTTATGACGAAGACAACTCACGCAGTCACCATTTGAAAACTCCTTTTCACGAAATATTATCAATAACGACCTTATTTTCAAGATATTATACCGCATCATAGGGTGTTCAGGCTTAAAAGGCAGACGTAAATCATATCGTTCATCATCAAAACTAATAGATCCTTTAAATACATCATAAACAGATTTCTTATTTGACTTAGTGCCAAGCGTCTCTAAATCCCAAAATGTGTTGACTGAAGCACTGAGATTGGCATCAGAAGGTATGGTTTCTACGCGCAACACATGTGTATCTATACGGTTCACTGACTCAGACTGAGGGCCCTGTACTGATCCTGACTATCCCCCGGGGCTTTTGTCGGTTCATAGCCTCCACAAGTGTATTCAGATGTCAACAAAACTCTAAACAAGAATGTCTTCTGACATATTTAGGTTTCAAATGCGAAACCTCTATCGCTAGCTGCACTGTTCCATGAAAGTATGTCGCTTTCTTGTGCAAAGTTTCGAGTTGCGAATCTGACTGAATCGAAAGTTTTAAAATTGAATTATAGAGCAACGTAGGACAAAATCATTTCTTCCAGAAGTATCTGTTAGTACAATGATCTATCATGGAAAGTGTTTGGCCTGCCGAAAGTTGCATAATACATTGTAGCAATGAAGCTGCAAGGAAAGATCGTGGTTAACATTGGTAGATGCTGCTTTCATAAGATGCTATGAATCTATAGTATCATTGAAGAAGCAAAATGTGGACAGCATCCCAGACATTTCCTGCCATCGTTCTTGTCGATCTTTATTTACAATGAAAGGGACCTTTTAAAAGGTACAGGCACAGACATCATCTGCTGAAACCGTTGAGCAGATGCGTTAATACTACAATGAAAAATAAAACTTCCTACATAGTAGGGTCGTTTGCTTCAGAAACGTTGAAAGAGGAAATTCACGAATAGTCGATCTAGCAATTTCTTGCATACTTTGATCAAACTCTTTCTAAGCTCCCCAACCCCCAGCTCCATATGCATACGAACGGTACGAGTTGAATGTTAAATTGTGATGAACGAAATTTTCTTAACTATCGAAGCAATCACAAGGAATTACATGGTTTGCAAAATCGCAAACTTTTTGCTCAACATGCCTCCGTCATCGCTAGGCATATGCAAGGTTTGCAGCTAAAATTCAAAATTTTCTTTGCAGTTCTATTTCATTGATTCATTCAAGTTTACACGACCATATCCACGACATATTATGGGTGATCAAACTATGTTAATAATAGTTTATTAGGTTTTCGTAGTTCCAAAAAATTCTATTCAACCGAAACCCCGTTTTCCCTTATAAAGGTACCGAATTTTCATTTCTATCATCGTTTTTTTGTAGTTAGCGTAAAAAATGGATTCAAAAATGCATAGAAAGCTTGGTCACCGTAGATGACACCCAGTAACCGTCTAGCTCATGCGCTAGAAGCTCTGCTTATACCGTCTATGCATGCAACATTGACATTTCCATAATTAATGCACCAAAAAACCAAGATTAAATAAAACATTGCAGTGAAGGGCATTCTTTTAATGAATGTGATAATTCCTCTTTTTTACGCTTGTAGGTACGAGTTATAATTAATCTGGGGTCTTCAACTTTAATTTAGTTAAATGCACAATTTGACCTTGGAACTTGCAGGTGTAATACGCCATCTCTATCAATACTATCTACTGACACAATAACGGGAACTTACATAATGTATGCACCAATGAATGAAGAATATGCCGTTCCTGGGATAAGATCTTGCAGAATGACATCTATCATTTTCGGCTAAAACTGAACATATCTTGGGAGTTCCTCTTGGCTTGAAGAAGAATCTCTTTGTCTGCATTTTCAGAACTACTGGCTTATAACGTATTGTGTTTATCGTGTGTAACTAAAGAGAAAAGGATAGATTCTGCGACGTAATCGAATAACATTCAGCTTATAAATTTTGATTAAATTGTAGTAAACAGTAAATTGCGCTGGTGTCTCCTCCTAGAAGAAATTTTATTGAGTGTCTTACACAACACCTGTTGGAAATCTGACATGTGCATGAATAACGACTATTATGGGCAAAAGAAATTCTACGAAGAAAAAACATATATCCTTTTTCTTGGCTAACAAGCAAGTGCGTTTCTCAAATGGAAAAAATCTGTTCCTGGGATAACGTTTGCACAATGCCATCTAATATTTTCGGCCAAAATTGAACATGTGTTGGTAGTTACTCGTCCTTTCAATAAATATTTTCTCAAGACTACTGCCAGCTAAGTGTTTGTGCTCATAGTCAGTAATTCGACAAAAATATGATAGTCACAACTCTGCTTCTAACAATACCAGCAATCAACAAAACCAAAGTACTACAATAGTCTATGCCCCAAAGAGCCAAAGTAAAGCAAAAAATGTGCTGGTTCTGAAATAAACTCTTGCGAAATGACATCTATCATTTTCTGCTAAGCTTCAACATATGTTGGCAATTTCTCTTCTTTTTATTAAGAGTCTTTTAAAACTACTGGCTGCTAAGTGTTTCTGCGCATGGTGAGTAATTCGACAACAAAAGAATAACCACAACATACTCTGCCTCTATCAATACAAGACATCGACAAGATCATAGAAACAAAACGCTCTATGCCCGGACGAACCAAGACAAAGCAAAGAATTTACAGTGCAACTTTTCAATGGATGAAAAGACATGTCCTAACTTAATCTTTCGTCTTTCAACTACTTTCATTATATCTGTCCTGTCTATATCTATTCTCGACTTCTTAAAGAGGAGGAAACTACTTGCATTAGTGTGCAATCTGTCAGTTCTTCTTTCAGCACAATTACCGCCAAGTAAGAAACACCAAGGAGTTTCTTTAAGGATAGATTCTGCGACGCAATCCAATAAAATTCAGTTTATAAATTTTGATTAAATTACCAACCGTGGAATCTACTCTACACAATCAGTCTTGACTTTAATTCACAGCAAAGCAGGATCAATATGCCTTCCAGAGTGATCTTATGGAGTCTTCCACGAAGCACTTCGACAGCATTTGAGAAATCTGTGATGCAGCTTGACAACCTGGAGACAATACATGAGCCTTTCATTCTTCCATTTCATCTTGGCACTGACAGAAAGAGCGGGGCCTACAAGACATACAGACCAGACGAGACCTTTAGTTATGAAGATGCCGTCAAACGTCTTGGTTTACCTTACAACGGGAACAATGTCTTTGTCAAAGCGCTCATCTATCATATCATTTCAAAATTCCATCTTCTAGAGGATGATGTTTTCAAAGAGTATAAACACGCTTTTCTCACTCGGCATCCAACCAAGGTGGCAACGTCACTTTATAAAGCATACAACATAGCCAATGAGTTATTTCCTAATGGTGAATTAAACTTTGAGCCGGTTCCCTTAATGTTCAAGTCGCAATTAAACCTGTATCATTTAACAAAGGAGCGATTCCACCATGATCCTTTGGTCATAGATAGTGATGACTTGTTGGATTGTCCCGAGATCGTGATGAAGGAATTTTGTTCTTTCTCTGGATTCCAATATGACAAAAAGATGTTAGAATGGGAAGCTGGTCGAATACCTTGCACTGAAAGTTATCCGTGGAATAAAATGGCTGCGCAAGTATCCAAGACTACAAAGTTCGATAGGAGTGTAACAAAAGTAGAAAACTTGTCCACGGAGGAGGCAACAGAATTCATAGAGAAGTATGCATCAATGGCGATGCCATTTTATAAAGAACTGTACAAGAAAAGATTCGTCCCTGAATCTTAAAGACTAGATGATATTGTCACAGGCTTTGAGAGAAATGTCCATAACTTTAATGTCACTATTCTTTATACAACTCAAAGGAATTAGAATAGGACGCATGCTGTATTCCTCGCAACCACGACTATCTGTTGAAAAGGATCTTTGAAGATGCTTCTGTAGGTTGAGTATTTGATAACCTGTAAACAACCCAAAACAACCGTGTAATTTGGATGATCAGCTTTCATCAAGTGAAACTGTCGAATCCGACAATAGTGGGCAAGAAATGGAAGATGAAGTTTATCAGGAGGAGCAAGCCGAAACACACACTTCCAACGAACAATCTATTTCTGAAGAGGCCAATGACACTTTTCCCTTGAAAGCATGTATAGCCGCAACAATGTCCGTTCCCACATGCCTAAATGTTTTGAAGAAAAAGACCACACCACCTGTACCTTTAAAAAGCAAATCAAGGAAAAAACGCATAATGCAGAAAACCCTGAAGACAAGTGCAAGCTCCATTGAATCCCTAAGAGCAAAACAACACTTAACTCCTCCTGTAATTGCAGATGCCACATTGCAAGAAAAAAATTCATGAATATGTAAACACGAAACAACAAGAAGCTCCTCCTTTAGTTATAGGGGCAACATTGCAAGAAGGAATTGTTAATCCAACATCTGAGCCAGGTTCGGAATTAGAACAACCTACCCTTGAAGATGCTATACAGGACTCTCTACTGTTAACCCTCCCAGCCAAACGGCACGAACTATAATTATCGTTAAATACTTGGATTATTGTAAAACCCCCCAATAATTTTCCCATTCAAGGGTGGTTATTACAGTTAATGTCAATGGTTTAAGGGGGGATGTGAAGCGACATAATGTTCTGCATTACTGTCATCTTTTAAAAGCAGACGTTATCATGTTGCAAGATGTACGTCTCAAACATGATGAAGCCAGCTTGATATCATCACACTGGTCAGGTGAATCCTTTTATTAACTCACAGTTAATTCCTTTGCAAAAGGAATAAACGGAGTTATCCAAATCGGTTGAGTGTGAACTTGTTAGTGACGCTACAATTTTACCACAATGCTTTTGATTGAAATTCGATTGTTTTGAGAGTGCAGCCAATCATCGTATCATGAGGAGAACCAATTGGCATTAACGGAGTGAAGTATGTCATGTCATCATTGGAAGAACCAACCAGGATCAATGGCAGTGGCGGCTGGTGGGGTTTTTCGTTGGGGGTGGGGGGCAAAAACGTACCTTGTAGGTCTGTGCAGCTCAGGAACCTAGGCATTTAGTAAATCTTCGATAAAAATGTTTACTTCAGAAAAGCAGAAGTTACAAAAGCAAGGTTACAGCAAATGTCGTATCGTAAGAGCAAAACTTGACCGTGAGTTCTCCAGAGGTGTGCTTTGATTCCCTTTCTAACTCAGAAACGTCAGCAGGGATTTGCATATTATTTAAGTAAAAGTTTGACCATTGCACTAAAATGATTTACTGTGATAGTGTTGGTCGCCTTTTGATGTTTGAAACTGCTTTGGACGAAGAAAAAGTTCTTTTTATTTGTGTTTACGCGCCATCAGGTAGTAATAAGTAAAGAGAACGACGAGGTTTTTTTGATAGCTGTCGACATAAATTAGAGGATACTTTATCCTTTTATTCAGGCCAAGAGCCATGTTGTTTGCTTGCATGGGACTTTAACTGTGTTCTAGATCCCAATCGTGATCGCTCTACACAAAGTGGTTATTTTGACAGATCAGTGTCAGCCTTAGAAAACTTGATAGACACTTTAGGCGTAATAGTCATCCTAATGATCGGGGGTACACCTTCCTATCCAATATTGGCCATAGAAGTCGCTTAGATCGTCTTTATCTCTCAAGTCATAAACTTGATAGAGTTAAGCAAGCTGAACTCTTACCATTTCCTCTTTCAGACCATGACATGGCAAAGATCACAGTTGATCTTGGAGCAGTGTCTTTTGGTCATGATATTTGACGGTTTAATAATGATTTGTTAACTGACAAAGGCTTTTTACAAAGCATTGAGGCCTTTTGGGATAATTGGAAGTTCTTGAAAGGTTCTTTCCCATCCATATTATCATGGTGGGAACAAGGAAAGGATTTATTGAAATCCTATTCCATGAAATATGAAAAACACAAGCAAAAGGACACCTTTAAAGCACAGAGTAGACTTTAAAGCATAGAGTAAACCACAGTTGCGGAATCTCAAACATAAGGTGACTCAAGAACAAGCAACAATTTACTATCGTTGTACGAAACACTGAGTGATGAACTATAGCGTCAAACTCGTTTAGAGACAGAAAAACTGCATCTACAGGCTCGTCTTCGTTGGACTGAAGAGGGTGAGAAAAGCACTCAATTTTTCTGTCGACTTCACAAACATAGGCCGAGTAAGAAGACTTTGCGTGCTCTCAAGTATGAATAGGCTAGGGTGACATCCAGTAATGCTATGCTACAAGTTGCTAATGATTTCTATAGCAACCTTTACCGGGCTGAAACTGATGACTTGTTAGCACAAGACCAGGTTCTCAATTTAGCCAATAAGACATTGTCCCCTGACCAACGTGAGCTTTGTGATGGTCCACTAACTATCAATGAATGCTGCATTGCTCTTAAGGGCATGGAAGCTAATAAAAGTCTTGGTATAGATGGACTAACTGTTGAATTTTACAAACAGTTCTGGCACTTATTTCAAGGTGACTTTTCAGTTATGGCAAATGCATGTTGGGAATTGCAATGTTTAACTCTCTCACAGAGCACCGCCATTATCACTTGCTTATATCAGAAAGGTGACAGAGAAGGTTTAGCCAATTGGAGACCTATAAGCTTGCTAAATGTAGATAACAAAATTTTTGCCCAATGTCCAGCATCTAGGCTCAGCAGAGTCCTACCAGACATTATATCTGATAATCAAACATGTTCTGTACCTGGTAGGACTATTTTTCATAATTTATCACTAATTCGTGACATGATTGACATGGCTAACTTGGAAAATCTTCCTGTTTATCTCGTCAGTTGAGATCAACTCAAAGCTTTTGACCGAGTCAACCGAACATTTTTGATTAGAGCGCTGACTCGTTTGGGGTTTGGGCCCTCATATACTAGATGGGTTTCCACTCTTTATGCCAACACATACAGTCGTGTTGCCATTAATTGCTACTTATCAGAGAATTTTTCTATAGAAAGGGGCGTAAGGCAAGGATGCCCCCTTTCACCAATGCTGTATGTGATTACAGCGGAATTTCTAATTCAAACAGTTCAAAAGAGCCCCTCTACTACAGGCATACCAACCAATGGCGTTGAGATTAAAATCAGTCAGTATGCTGATGACACAACCATATGCATGTTTACTGAAAGTCTTTCTCGCCTTCTGCCTACACTGGATCTCTATGGGAGAGCTACTGGTGCCTGCATAAATTCGGCTAAATGCTCTGGCCTGTTTCTAGGATCTGAACGAGGTCGTGTTGATACACCCTTGAACTTCGTCTGCAGTTCTGAAACTATAAAAATGTTGGGAGTTTCCTTTGGCCCTAAAGGCTTTTATGAAAATTGGAAAAATCTCGCAACAAAAGTCCGACGCATTCTCAATTTATGGAAAGGTAGGGACCTGTCATTACAAGGTAAGGCTATTGTCCTTAATATTTTGGCCTCATCAACATTGTGGTATACTTGTTCTGTTTTGGTACCACCGAAGTCTTTCGTTAAGTACTTGGAAAGCGGAAACCACAAGCAAGCAGCGAAGTTCCCTTTACATTTGATTTACCAAAATATAATAGTATTGGATTCATTATATTTAATTTACTAAATTCTTTAAATGCCAAAGCATATCCACAATATTTCTAACCATAATGACAGATGTGAGGCTTTAACTTCATATATTTCATTTGTGAAACATGTTTACTTGTTCGTTTAAGGTGTTAAATCTTCCACACACCCCATTATTGCTTCCTGTTCTGAGTCGTAGGCTCCAGAAGTACACCAGGACCCATATCCAAGTATTTGCAGTTGCTCAGAACCTCGTGTTGCTATGGTCAGCCATTTTCATATTATTTGTGGTATTTTTGACTGTGATCGGGTGCAATAAAAAATTTAAGGCTCGTGTACAACACTGTTCGCAAATATTTGAAAGTGACCCAAAAACGAACTTATGAATCGGACCATCGCACAGAAACCCTAGCTTAAGGAACTTAACACTATTGAGCTGTTTTAAATGACTTGTATTTTTAGAATAGCAACATCTTGGAAAATTTCTAGAACAACAGGTACAAAACTTTTAAACGTACTTTTTCCCTTCAAACGTGCGAACAAGCAAACAGACATAGAGACAGACAGACACACAGATGGCGACCAAAAGGCAGGGCTTAAGTGGTGTAAGAAATGAACAGAAACATATGCTTTGGGTGACCCAAAGAATTCTTTCAGCGCAAGCGTTAGACCACCAGAAGCCAATGGCGGTTTCAGAGAGTGCGGGGATCTGGACTGAGTGGAATGCACAAGGCCATGCTGACTTCATTGGGCACTTACCATAGCGGGCTTGGATAATTTAAGCCTCTCCAGGGATACAATTCCTTCTTTGATTTCAAATAACCGTTAATGCCAGCTAAAGATCTTACTTTTTGTACTACAGGGTACAAAATTTGTATGAATTTAGTACCATGGCGAGTTAATCTCAGCTCAAAAATACTCAGTGGAAAGCTGCCTCTTTAGGGAAAAAAATATATCTATGAAGGCAATCACAGGTGCCTCCTCCCAGAGGAACTTTATCCAGAGTAATAGACAACAATGGTTGGAAATTTGACCAATGCATGAATATCAACTATTATGGGCAAAAGAAGTTTTACAAAGTAAAAACATATACATTTTTCTAGGCTAACAAGCAAGTGCGATCCTGAAATGGGAAATATTTCTTCCCGGGATAAGCTCTTCCAACATGACGTCTAATATTTTCTGCTAAAACTAAACATCTGTTCGTAGTTCCACTTTTTGTGAATAAGCGTTTTCTTAAAACTACTGGCTGCTAAGTGTTTGTGCTCATGGCGAGCAATTCGACAACAAAAGGATAACCACAACACATTCTATTTCTATCAATATAATGCATCAACAAAACCATAGCACTACGATAGTCTATGCCCCAAAGAACTAAAGTAAAGGAAAAGATGTGCTGTTTCTAAAATAAGCTCTTGCACAATGACATCTATCATCTTCTGCTAAACGTCAAGATATGTTGGCAATTCCTCTTCTTTTTAATTAGTATTATTTAAAGCTAGTGGCTGCTAAGTGTTTGTGCTCATGGTGAGCAATTCGACAACAAAATAATAACCACAAATTCTATTTCTATCAATATGATGCATCAACAAAACCATAGCACTACAATACTCTATGCCCCAAGGAACCAAACTAAAGCAAAAGATGCGCTATTTCTGAAATAAGCTCTTGCACAATGACATCTATCATTTTCTGCTAAACTTCAAGATATGTTGGCAATTCCTCTTCTTTTTAATAAGTGTCTTTTAAAGCTAGTGGCTGCTAAGTGG
>JANTCA010003973.1:0-10464 GCA_024741275.1 Chironex yamaguchii | reverse complement strand
CATGACATTCAAAATTGTGCACTAGCAATCATCCTGATAAGTTTTTGCATTTCTATAATGTTTATAATGGATGGTAAGAATGGCAAGCAAGATATCAAGAGCAGGAATGAAAGACTAGTAGGCAGAGGAAAACACCACGCTGGCTTAAATATGACTGATCTGACTTAAGCATTCAAAACTTCTGTTGAACAAGAGCACACATGACATTCAAAATTGTGCACTAGCAATCATCCTGATAAGTTTTTGCATTTCTATAATGTTTATAATGGATGGTAAGAATGGCAAGCAAGATATCAAGAGCAGGAATGAAAGACTAGTAGGCAGAGGAAAACACCACGCTGGCTTAAATATGACTGATCTGACTTAAGCATTCAAAATTTCTATTGAACAAGAGCACACGACATTCAAAATTGTACACTAGCAATCATCCTGATAAGTATTTGGATTTCTACAATGTTTATAATGAATGGTAAGAAATGGCAAGCAAGATACCAAGAGCAGGAATGAAAGACTAGTAGGTAGGGGAAAACATCATGCTGGTTTAAATAAAACTGATCTGACTTAAGCATTCAAAATTTCTGTTGAACAAGAGCACACATGACATTCAAAATTGTGCATTTCTGAATCATAAGGGACCAATATAAGGCTTTATTCACAATAAAGACTTCAGATGTGTTGTTAATCCAAAAAGGATGTTTCTTTCCCAATATCAAACTATTTTCACTGTATAAAATTAGTTGGTAATATTCTAAAGAGCAACCAATTTTCTACAAAAATTTTTGCGAAATTTAAATCACACAACAAATTCAATTTACAAAGAGCACTAACATAAAAGACTAAATTCCCTTAAAGTCAGCAACTATAAATAACTTTAATATAATTATGTAATTGATAATTACTTGCAACAGTCATTTAAATACTATCTATTCTCCTGTAATAATCCCCCTACATTTATACACTATATAAATCAATATCATACACTAGATATAATAATGATGTTGGACTTAAGTGTACGTATGTAAGGCTCGTGGCAATACAATGAAAAATAATATTTCTCTTATCATACTCATTTCATACATTGCTGTGTGCTTTATGAACTTTCCATAATAATGCAACAGCCAAAGATAGGTTTGTTTATAAAAATTTGTCAATTCTATCATTTGAGGGCTGCCTTATTTTTTCCATTTTAATACTTACTTGCTGATAAACTACAATTTCAAAACAGCTATGAAATAAATAGCTTATTTTCTTCACAAAATGTATGGGACTTCTATGTGCAATACCAGGCCCACGCATACAGTTCTGGCTTTAAATATATAGAGCATTCTGATGCCAATAGACTCAAATAACCTAGCAGACAATATCAGACAATATCATAGTCACATGTTATGCACCTAAGAATATCTCATTCATAGCTTGTAATACAAATACCATGCAAAACCTGTTTTCATGGATAGTCTTCAACACAACTAAATATATCTAAAATCTCGCATGCAGTCTAAATACCTTGGAGCAAGAACATACAATGGCTACCTTCTTCATGCACTGAGAGTAACTTTATCTAAGACCACTATCTAACAACATGAATATCCAAAAGACTGCCTTTTCTAATGCAATATGAAAACTCTGTAAATTACAAAGGGATGTATAGTAGAAGTATTACACTCCACATAATAAGTATCCTTAACAATACTTTCTCTCGCATACTAAAGAATATTTTTACAAAATCTTCTCTAGTGGGAGCAGTACTACATTCCACAAAATGAATATCCTTAAGACTATCTTTTCTCATGTACTAAGAACATTCTTACAAAAGGGCTCCCTAGTGGAAGCAGTATTACATCACACAAAACGAATGTTCTTAAGACTATCTTTTCTTGCATACAAAGAACATTCTTACAAAAGGCCTCCCTAGTATCACTTTACACAAAATGAATACCCTTTTTGAAAGCTGTGGACAAAGAATTTTGAAATATTTAAAAATCAAATCAGCAACAAGTCCACATTAGTAAGCCAGCTTCTGAATTTTCCATGGGTCAGCGTAATATCTGCAGACCACTGGTTTGGGGAACTAAGTTACTATCTCAGAAGCAGTTCATTGTGGGGCTGGAAGTTGAATGTTTAGGTACTGACTCCATTTGATGACATTCTAGGTCCCATAAGTACGTCAGCATACAATTCCGCAGCTTTAACTAGCATTTGTCACAAAATATGCAGTACAGCTTGCACACATTCCAAGGCAACATATGCAAAAGCAAATTAGACCCATTAAAATGTAACTGGCTGTGATAACCCAAAAGGCAAACAAGTATAAAGTTGGGTGACAATAATTAAATGGTTGGTGAGGTGGGGGATGAAAATGGGGCTTATATTTGGAGTAAACCCATATGTTACCAGCAATGAACCAAATAAAAAGAAATAAATTTAGGACACCATCAACAAACTTGCTACTCATTGATTGTTCTTCATCAGTTCTATCCTCGTTATCTGGTAAGTCACCACGTGATGTTCTCTGGCAAATGACTAATACTGTTTTAAGCATTCCAAAGGCACCACCCACAATAAGATAAATAGGAATAAATGGCTCCACCGGACAGTCATCTTTATATTTAGCACCTGAAATACAGAGGCGTGAAGCAATGCAAATAACAAAAAATATTTGCCAAAAATCAAACAATGACAAATTCAAAACTGGATGCTTTGATGTTTCCATAACATCACTATCAAGGGCAACGAGGCCTTGAGTACAAGGCTATCTAAGTATAATGTACATAAACATCTTAAACTGCTGTTTTTTGCTGTTTTCTGCATGTCTTTGCAATGGCCAGACTCTTAATTAAAATCACAACTTTACCGATATTCAACAATAAATAGCCAGCATGATTATAAAAATGGCAAATATATTAATCTATTACTAGTAATTATAAGTGTACAATTTTTTGCACAACAAAACTTTAGTTAAACTGTGGCAAGCCAAAAGCAAGAACCTAATCTATCATCAATGATGCAATACATAACTTATACAAAGCTAAGGCAGATGTGTTGACCTTTACCTACTCAATAAAATGCTACCATTGGTCACTTGATGACATTGGCCAAGAATATCCTTTTCTATGCCTACACATGAGCCTCTATTCTCAAAGAATTAGGAAGGAGTAAACTTACTTAAATACAGTTCCACACATGATCCTTTGGCCCCCAGGCAACAGCAGTCTCATTATCAAATCAAGCAAAACACTTTACAGCAATTAAGTGTTCAAGGTTCAATTCCCATTCAAGAGGTTCAAGGTGAAGATGGGGATGATAATTATGCATAAGGGGACAGGGATGAGAATGACTGAGGAGGATTGAGGAGGATTAAGGATGACTGAGAATGACTGAGAATGTTTGAGGATGATATGGATGATAATGATGAGGATGAGCAGGATGGAAGAAAATTGAGGAAAGTGATGGTAATGATGATCAGAAGCCTCGTTAAGAAAATTACCACAATATTCTCCTATCTTCTTATAAAATACCAATCTGATGCACCATTACGGCCTAATCATTAGCTGCAAATAATAGCAACAACTAGTAGTACTCCAAGAGTGCAAACCTCCATCAAGCCAGTATTATTATTCAATTAAGAGTTTTTCCCCACAATGATTTCTTAGTCAGCTGCTCACAGGCCCAGAGTTTGCTTGTGTACAGAATTGATATAATTTCACAACTTCTCACCTTTGAAGTTGCAAAATGCTATTTTGGGTGGTATTTTGTTTGTTAATAACTAAGTGATGACAGTATAAGATAATCTCTGATTGAATTATCTTTCACTAGCATAACGAAGGTTTCATTCTGGATCCAGACGAAGATCTGGATCACCGCCAAAATTTACTTATCTTTCAGTTAGTCCATTTCTGACCTATCCTGCAAAATCCATCCACAGCTTTTTGAGTTACTTTGCTAACAGACAGACAAAGGAGGTAATTACGTACACACTACTTGCACCAAGAAGCCAAAAGGGTCACTCAGCACTGACTTAATCAGTTTACTGACAACAATAAAAATATATGACTTTACTTACCAACAATTACCATCGCCATTGGTAGTGCCAGCAATATCATAAGGGATACAGTGCAGCCAACTAAACAGAACACAAACAAACAATACAAAGAATGAACATTTTTGTAATAATATGATTACAGAGAGACCATTATTATCAATAAACATTTGTTTCCTTCCAGTCAGTAACCATATAAGACCAACTAGCAACAACACAGCTTGGCATATGCTAGTGCAATTCACATGACAACTTTACCTTAAAAAACCAATGAAAAAATACAAATTGTTAATCAGGAAGTATTCATCATCTGTGCTGCAATACTTGCATCTAAACTCAAGGATCATCAGAGATGATAATCATGGACACATCTAGGCAAATGTCATGGGATCCTGCACTTTGCTATCTGTGTCTGTAAACCATTCAATTAAACAATTCTATCTGTGATGCTAGTTCTTTACTGGAGGCCTCCAAGTACCTCGAAGACATTTAGTGCAAATAGGACCTTTACTACTCCTCCAATCTGCCTGCATCATCCTTAACCATATACCTACATGAAAATACACCATACACCTCAATGAAAAGTCACTATAAAGGGCATGTCACTGTCAATTGCCTATAAAAAGCCTTTAAGGCCTGGTACTTTTCATTTGTACACAATCTATAAATATCCTGTACAGTCATTTAACAAACGAAGGTGTCTGCAGTATGCTATAAAAATTGTGAAAGCTAAATTTAAATATTTAGTAAAGAAAAATTAGAGCCATTTAGAGCTGTCATGGCTTAGTGGATAACACAACGATCTTGCAAGTCAGTCGTTACATGCTTAAATCTGCTAAACAAATGAAAATAACATGTAAAGTACAAGCAAGTAATATGATTCTTTAACACACACAACAAATTTAGATGTCTAACAGCAGTTCCCCAAAGCAAACAATTACTTCCCAACTGCTTAGTTGATAGGGAACAAAACTATTTAGCTTGTTCTGCCAAAAGCTCTTGACAGATCACTTAGGTGGCAAGAACATACCTCAGCCAAATTTTAATGAAAATGATGAATTCTAAGTTATTAACTAAAATCAGCAACTTACGTGTTCCAGCAAAAAACTCCAAAGTTCTTTTGAGAAAATCAAATGAACTGTCAGAGGAGTCCTTAGCATCCTTAAAATGACCAAAGATGGACTCGTATGCAGGAGGTAGGGAGTCTTGCTCCCACATGGGTTGTTCAAGGTCCCCATCCTCTGGGCTATATGATGGTAATAAAGAGGTTTTTGCTTTTGAACTTTGCCCGATCAATGGAGACGAATCAGCTTTGGATGTCATATGGTCCTTACACCATAGAAAGACAAAAGATAAATATCAATATATACACATATATGCATACACCAACAAGTATCATGATTAAGAACCACAAATATAGTTGTTTACAAATGACTTTAAAGAGAGGAGGTAGAGTGTAACTAAATATGAGACGGATAGAATATGTGAACCTTAACTAATTCCCAAGGACTACTAAGAATTGAAGATAGGAAAAATTGTGGTTTAAAAAGTTGTGTTGACTTTGCAAAGGTTAGAACAAAAAGAAAAGGAAAAAGAAGAATAAGAAAAAAGGAAAAGGTAAAGAGTGAGAAGTAGAGAGGGCAGAATAGACAGGGAGAAGAGAGGGAACAGTTCAAGTGTGAAAAAGTAGAAAAGAAACAATAGAGGGGGGCAAGTAGAGAGGAAGCAATACATGGTAGAAGTAAAGAAGGGAAAGTAGAGAAAGATTAGAGAGGAAGCAGTACAGGAGGTGAAGCAGAGAGGGAAATGTAGAGTGAGAGGAGTAGAGGAAAAGTAATAGAGTGAGAGGTAGGGAACGAGCAGTACAGAGGGAGAATTATACTGGGTCAAATAGAAACAGAGCACTAGAAATGGGACGGAATATTAGGAGTAGTAGAGAAGAAGGGTAGAAGGAAATAAGAAGTCGAGCGGTTTATCTTTGTCTTCCTTCAACACAAATACATGCCCTGTTGTTTATGTATAAAGCACAGTGTTGCTGAAAAATCAAGCCACGAGTTTAGATTTGCTATACCTTCGTACTATTATGTATACTTAGAAGAGTTCTCTTATCTACTACCATCTGTAAGGACTATCCCACAATCTATTAGACTTGCATCCAGCTCTCACCAGTATACTCTGAAACAGCTTCTTCTCAGGCACTTCTAAACTCTTCAACAATATTACTTTCTTTCCCACAATCCTTTAATAGTTTCATCTGTCTATTCTCTAGTTTTTAACACAACCATTGTTATTATGCATCAGTAGCTCTAACTTGTACTGGTTTTGGTAATATGAGAATATTTTTGAAAACCACTGCATAATCAATACATCTCTTTATGTATATACAAATATGTGTATATATGTTACCTTACCAGCACCTTCATGCATTTATATATGTATTTCTCAAGTGTGGAGCATCAACACAAAAGCCATGTTGAGGTGGAACTGGCCAGGATTGGACTCACAATTCTTAAAAGCCACGCAGGTTTGTATAGAAAATGTTGCCACTGTTAAAGTGTCCACTATAGCAAAAATATATAGTACCTACACTACCTTGCCCATAAGACATCAGCTCACTACAGCAAAGTGTGATACGCCAAATTACGATACAAATACTTGAAAGGGTACCCTACAATCATAGTACATGAGCAATGCACAAGGATACCTCCACGTCCTATTGAACTAATTTCCTGGATGAAATGATTGATATGTATTACATATAGTAAAAAATTTGCCATTTGGTATTATTCTTTTATTCTTCAAAATGACATATAAATTATAGATTAAAAATCTTATTTCAAGTCTGTTTTATACCATACATTAGCATCTACATTAAATCTACGTGGCCTAAGAGTTTAGTGCACATAAGCAGGGAGCAAAGAGCTTGCTAAACTGTCTGTAAATTTGTCTTACCTCTTTTATGAAAAACGTGAAAAAAAGTATATAGCAAAAATATATAGTGGACCACCATTTGAATTAACCAGTCTTACTTCATAATGTGGTCAAGCTTTCCTTGTTACTAGAGATAGATTTTCCATAAATACTCTTTAGTTGTTTCTGCCATGTTGTCCTTGCTATGATAGTTTACAATGCATACAACAGAAATGTATGCATCCAACTTAAACTTGCAGTATATTGTACCAAGGCATAGTATTGGTACCATGTCAACGGTCTTTTCGTGACTTTCATAAGTCAGCATAAGGGTGAAGTTAGCATTACAATGCATTACATTACAATGCATTACATTACAATGCATTACATTACAATGCATTACATTACAATGCATTAAAAATGTTAGCGATAAACATATTATATTATACTATACTATACTATACTACACTATACCACACTACACTACAATATACTACACTACAATACTCTACACTACACTATACTACACTACACTATACTATACTATACTATACTATACTAACTAACCTCCTCAAAAGTGTATTAACAAGAATTGACTTGGTCATTAACTACAATTGACTTGGTCACACTTCTGAGGAGGTTTTTTGCTAGAATAAACAATTAAAGATTTTAAAGTGTCATTTAAAATCAAAGAACTATCCTAAAATATTGCTATTTCAAAAGGTACAATCTAGAAAAGTCTACATAAGTAAAACAATTATACATTAACATCTACTGTAACCTCACTTGGTCTCTTAGTGAGATAACTAATTGTTCACTTGAGACTCCGTCACTTGGATCTTAAGTCACCTTGTGAATTAGTAATACTATTAAGATCTCAGTAACGGACACTGGAGGGGCTTTTTAGTGAAATACTTGAAGTTTTATGTGTACAGGTCACTTCAGCCATCACCAGACCTCAACAAAGTGACCTGTCAACTACTTTTAGTGGTTCCCAAAAGCACTATTGTTCTCTATTGTGACCTGCTCAAACCCAAACCTAGAAACTACAGCAGTTTCAACACTTCACAAAAATGAGACCCTAATGACAAAGAGGTGGAAGAATGAATAATGTGTGAATTTAAATTCAACTAGACTTTGGTTATTAACAACACTATGTCCATTCACAGATAAAAAATTTGCAGATTGTGTTTGATATTTTCATGTTGCCTTATCCGTGGTACTGTGCTTAATTAGGCACACCTTTGGTAATTTTCTGTGGCAAATGTTATGCAGTAACATTGCCACACTTTTTCTTTCCTGTAAAGCTGTACATTTGATTCACCTGCTGTCGTCCTTGCAATTCCCAAAGAGTAATAATATTGCTTGTCTCCTGTAGTTTTGTCGGCCTTTAGGCATGAAGACTTCCATTACATTTCTGGAACCTCCATCTGTTATGTCACCAACATAAGCCTGTCTGCTGTATTTACATCAGAATAAAATATGTAATTGTTTAGCTGTTTGGCGTAACATAATGAAAACTTTTGCTTAAAGCACAGCATGCATAAGATAAGCCTAAAACTCAGTATGTTGGATGCTCATAAATGCCCTGGCATAAGGAATTGAATTTTCCAGTATGGCACATTTTTAGCACAAAATATGTATTTGGGCAAGGTAGCACTCAACTGAACTGCATAAAAACAAACCTTTTAAACACCTGAGCTACTTTATAGGATCTTCCATCTACATATAACAAGATACAGCCAGAATCTCAGACAGCACATGGTAGTTCACTATTTTCAGAGCAAATCCCAGATAACAAAAATCCGTCTTTTTGCCTCCCATGTACCCAGTGTTGTAAAAGACGATAGATTAGACAATACTGTCTGCCCAAATTCCTAAATCCGGTCTGATTTCAATTATAAAAGTAGTCAAGCTGTAAATAGACAACCACATTCTGTCATATTTTCATAATTAATTGATGAGTGTTGGCTGCCCAAATCAGAATTACGTTGAAAGTGGATTGTAATGGACTTTTCAAGCTGTTATCACATGAGAAATCAAAAGGTTACCATTGTCAACTTTAATGTTTATTTTTCTGAAAGATCGTAGGAACACTTCCGTTGTTTAGATCCTTTTCCAAATAAATCTTGTTCATTTTCACCCTTTACACAAACTCTAGCTTGCTTAAATACGAGATTTTTTACAAAGCTGAATTAAATTCAGCTGCTATTATCACCTGTTTAGCACTTTAGATATTCTTAAATACTTATTACAAGGCAAGCATTATAGGCCTAAATTATGTGGTGAACCTAGATTTAACTACAATAATTGTCTTAGCAACTCCCTCGACAGCAAATGCCATCCTTCGCATTAAAAATAACTGTTAGTCTACAGATTGTACAAAATTAACTACGCGAAACATGTGCAAGTTGTACCCAAGCACGTATCCTGTCAACAATCTTAGCTCAAAATTTTACAAGCAGTATCGTGAAGCTTAATACGTTACTAGCCCATGAATAGTTTCAGAACACTCCGGTAAATTTTTTCATTCGCTACTTTAGGGCTAGCATGATAATAAATCAAAACTTGATAATACCTAGTTTACATAACAGACATACCCGTGCCCTATCGTGTGAAGCTAATTTAAAGCCATATTGTGTACAATTCAAATTCTGCTGCTGTAAAGTCAAAAGAGGCCGTCCCCTCCATGTTGCAAAAAAAAACAAATGTGGAGAAAGTGGATGTGTTGAGAGGAAACGCACAAGAAGCCTGGGTCCCATCACCTTATTGTTCTTTTGTTTGGTTGTTGACACAGTTGTTCTCGTTCAAATTTGCCTCAATGTGTGGCTTGATTAAAGGTGCATAAATATTTTTAGAGATCTTTAACTTCACTCATTCATCAAATAGAGTACTTTAGTATAAATCACAAGGTGAAAGTGTAAAGACGCGAATGTTTGGTAACCTTTAAGACGCGTTTTGCTTGTTTGAACAGATGAGTAAACTGTATATAGAAGTAAAGAGCGTGACATTGTGAAATGATAAAGAGAAACGTTAGTATGATTCAACTATCAACTTTCCTTTAAGTAAGACAAAGATCATTTCGAGAATTCTTCACGTGCAAGCTCTTACTCTATCGATGCAAGGAGAATTGATGATGATCACGACGATGATGACTGCTCATTGATGATTGATATGATAATAATGATCACGGATGATAATAATTACAGCAACCAGGAGGTTATGTTATAGCCAGAGTTTGTCTGTTTGTTCGTTAGCAAGATAATTCAAAAACGTATAGATGGATTTTGTTGAAATTGTCAGTGTCCGACCTGGAATAAGCAAGAAATAATAAAATTTTGGGGGTGATCTGGATCACCTAGACTTTTCGACATTTTCTAGAATTTGTTATGAATGAAGTATCTAACCTCAACAACACTCTAACACTAAATAATGACCTGTCAAATGATATAAGGTACGCCGATGATACTACACTTATTGTCTGTGTCTTTGAGAAGTTAAGGTTATCAACAGCA
>JANTCA010003972.1:0-10465 GCA_024741275.1 Chironex yamaguchii | reverse complement strand
ACATATAAGAAGGCGGTATGTGAGGGAGAGAGAGACAAATCATTAGACATGATGTGTGTTAAAGCAGAAAAAGGTAAACTCAGACAAGAAGGTAAAAAAGCCGGAATGAAAGCAGTAGGACGATACAAAAATATACTTAAGAAAAGGGCTGACATATAAGAAGGCAGTATCTGAGGGGGAGAGATACAAATCATTAGACATGATGTGTGTTAAATCAGAAAAAGGTAACCACAGACAAGAAGGTTAAACAGCAGAGTGAGAGCATTAGGACGAAACAAATAGATACTTAAGAAAAGGGCTGACCAATAAGAGGGCAGTATGTGAGGGAGAGAGATACAAATCATGAGACAAGAAGTCCATTAAATCAGAAAAAGGTAACGGCAGAGCAGAAGGTTAAACAGCAGAGTGGGAAATTAGGACGAAACAAATAAATACACAAAAATAGTATTGACATTTAAGAATGCAGTATGTGAGGGAGAGAGAGACAAATCATCAGACAAGAAGAGTGTCCAACAGGAAAATGGTAACGGCAGACAAGAAGGTAAAACAGCAGGAATGAGAGCAGTAGGACGATACAAATATTCATTTAAGAAAGGGGCTGGTATATAAGAAGGCAGTGTGGGAGAGAGAGAGAGAAATCATTAGACAAGACTTGTGTTAAGTCGGAAGATGGTCATGGGAGACAAGAAAGTAAAACAGCTGGAGTGAGAGCAGTAGGACGATACAAATATCTACTTAAGAAACAGGCTGACATTCAAAAAGGCAGTATGTAAGGGAGATAGAGAAAAATCATTAGACAAGAACTCTCTTCGATCAGAAAAATGTAACGGCGGACAAGAAGGTAAAACAGTAGGATTGAGAGTAGTAGGACGAATAAAAAAATAGTCAAGAAAATGGCAGAGATATAAGAAGGCAGTTTGTGCTAGACGGAGAGAGAGACCAATCATTAAAAAAGATTTCTGTAAAATTAGAAAAGGGAGACGGGGGACAAAAGGTAAAACGTGACGAGTGAGAGCAGTAGGAAGGTACAAATATATACTTAAGAAAAGGGCTGACATATAACAAGACAGTATGGGAGGGAGAGGGAGACAAATCATTAGATAAGCTGTGTGCTAAATCAGAAATATGTACTGGAAGACAAGAAGGTAAAACAGCAGGAAGGCGAGCTGTAGGAATATACCAATACTTACTTAAGTAAAGGGCCAACATTCAAAAAGGCAGTATATGAGAGAGAGGGCGACAAATCAATAGAAAAGAAGTCTGTTAAGTCAGAAAATGGTAACGGGCAGAAAAAAATGTAGAAAAGGAAGAATGAGAGCAGTAGGGCGATACAAATATATACTTAAGAATAGTATTGACATTTAAGAAGGCAGTATGTGAGAGAGAGAATTCATTAGTCAAGATGTGTATTAAATCAGAAAAAACTAACGGCAGACAAGGAGGTATAACAGCATGAATGAGAGCGGTAAGACGATACAAATGCTTACTTAAGAACAGTAACATTATCTAAAATGGCATTATGTGAGTTAGAGAGAGACAAATCATCAGACAAGAAGAGTGCTTAAAAAGAAAACGGTAACTGTGGACAAGAATGTAAGGCAGCATTAGTGAGAGCAGGAGCACGATACAAATATTTCCTTCAGAAAAGGGCCGTTATCTAAAAGGGCAGTCTAGGAGAGAGAGAGAGAGAGAAATCATTTGACAGGACGTCTGTTAAATCAGAAAAAGGTAACGGCAGACTAGAAGGTTAAACAGCAGGAATGAGAGCAGTAGGACGATACAAATATGCACTTAAGAAAGGGGCTGGTATATAAGAAGGCAGTGTTAAACCAGAAAAAGGTAACGGCTGACAAGAAGGTAAGATAGCAGTAGTGAGAGTGATAGGAGGATAGAAATATCTCCTAATGAAAAGGGCTGACATGTAAGAAGGCAGCATGGGAGGGAGAGAGAGACAAATGATAGGACAAGATGTGCGTTAAATCAGAAAAAGGTAATAACACACAAGAAGGTAAAACAGCAGAGTGAAGCCAGGAGGACGAAACAAGTAAATATTTAAGAATTGGACTGACATTTACGAAGAACGTAGGTGAGGGAGAGAGAGGCAAATCATCACACAAGAAGTGTGCTAAACCATAAAAAAGTAGCGGCGAACAAGAAGGTAAGACAGCAGGAGTGAGAGCGGTAGAACGATACAAATATATATTTAAGAAAAGGGCTGATATATGAAAAGGCAGTATGTAAGGGAGAGAGATACAAATTATGAGACAACAAGTCTGTTAAATCGGAAAACAGTAACGAAACACAACAAGGTAAAACAGCAAGTCTGAGAGCAGGAGGATGATAGAAATGTATACTTAAGAAAAGGGCCAACATATATCAAGGTAGTCTGGGAGGGAGAAAGAGACAAAGCATTAGACAAGATGTGTGTTAAATAAGAAAAAGGTAACGGCAGACAAAAATATAAAACAGCAAGAATGAGAGCATTAGGACGATACAAATATTTGCTTAAGAAGATGGCCGACATCTAAGAGGGCAGAATGTGAGGGAGAGAGAAACAAATCATTAGACAAGATGTGCATTAAATCAGAAAGTGGTAACGGCAGACAAGAGCGTAAAACAGCAGAAATAAGAGCAGTAGGACGATACAAACATTTAGTTAAGAAAAGGGCTGAGATTTAAGGAGGCAGTATGTGAGGGTGAGAGATCCAAATCATTAGACAAGAAGAGTTTTAAACCAGAAAAAGTAAATGGCAGACAAGAAGGTAAGACATCAGGAGTGGGAGCAGGGGACGATGGAAATATATACTTAAGAAAAGGGCTGACATTTAAAAAGGCAGTATGTGAGGGCGAGAGAAAAATCAATAGACAAGAAGTGTGTTAAATCAGAAAATCGTAACGCCGGACATGTAGGTAAAACAGCAGGAGTGAGAGTAGTGGGACGAATAAAAAAATTACTCAAGAAAACAACTGACATACAAGAAGGACGTTTGTGAGGGAGAGAGAGACAAATCATTAGACAGGATTTGTGTTAAAGCAGAAAATGGTAAGGGAAGACAAGAAGGTAAAACAGCAGGAATGAGAGTAGTAGGACGATACAAATACTTACTTACGAGCAGGGCCGACATCTAAGAGGGCAGATATGAGGGAGAGAGAGACAAATCATTAGACAGGATGTGTGTTAAAGCAGAAAATGGTAAAGGAAGACAAGAAGGTAAAACAGCAGGAATGAGAACAGTAGGACGATACAAATACTTACTTACAAGCAGGGCCGACATCTAAGAGGGCAGAATGTGAGGGAGAGAGAGACAAAGCATTAGACAAAGTTTGTGTTAAATCAGAAAAAGGTAACGGCAGAGAAGAATGTGAAACAGCAAGAATGAGAGAGGTAGGACGATACAAATGTATACTTAAGAAAAGGGCTGACATATAAGACGGCAGTATGGGAGGGAGAGAGAGACAAATCATTAGACAAGATGTGTGTTAAATCAGAAAACGTTTATGGCAGACAAGAAGGTAGAACTGCAGATTGAAGGCAGTAGGATGAAACAAATACTTACATAAGAATAGGATTGAGATTTAAGAAGGCAGTATGTTAGGGAGAGAGAGAAAAATCATCAGACAAGAAGATTGTTAAACCACAAAAATTTAATGGCAGACAAGAAGGTAGGGTAGCATCAGTGAGAGCAGTAGGACGATGCAAGTACATACTTAAGAAAAGCGCTAACATTTAGGAAGAAAGTATGTGAGGGAGAGAAAGACAAATCATCAGACAAGAAGTGTTAAACCAAAAAAGGTAACGGTGGACTAGAAGGCAAGAGAGCATGAGTGAGTGGAATATGACGGGACAAACATATATTTATAAAAACGGCTGACATTTAAGAAAGCAGTATGTGATGGAGAGAGATACAAATCATTAGACAAGATGTGTGTTAAATCAGAAAAATGTAATGGCAGACAATAATGTAAGAAAGCAGGAGTGAGAGCAGTAGGACAAAAGATATGGATACTTAACAATAGTTTTGATATTTAACAATTCCGTATGTGAGGGAGAGAGAGACAAATCATCAGACAAGAAGTGTGTTAAACCAGAAAAAGGCAACGGCGGACAAGATATTAAGACAGCAGGAGTGAGAGCAGTAGGAGTAAACAAATACTTAAGAAATACCGTGATGTAAGAGAAGCAGTACATCAGGGAGAGGGAGACAAGACATTTGACAAGAAGTGTGTTAGGTCAGTAAAAGTTAACGGTAGACAAGAAGTCAAAACATCAAGAATGAGAGCAGTAGGTGGATACAAATACTTACTTAAGAAAAGGTACGACATATGAGAAGGCAGTATGTGAGGAAGAGAGAGACAAGTCATTAGACAACATGTGCCTTAATTCAGAAAAAGCCACCGGCAGGCAAGAAGGTAAAACAGCACTTGTGAGAGCAGAAAGACTAATCAAATACTTAAGAAACGGGCTGACGTTTAAGAAGGCAGTATGTGAGGGAGAGAGAGACAAGTCACTAGACAAGAATTGTGTTAGATCAGTAAAGGGTAACGGTAGACTAGAAGGTAAATCAGCACTAGTGAGAGTAGAAGGACGAATCAAATAAATACTTAAGAAAACGGCTGACGTTTAAAATAGCAGTATCTGAGGGATAAAGAGACAAATCAGTGAAACACGAAGTGTGTTAATCGAGAAAAAGGTAACGGCAGATGAGAGGGTAGAACAGAAGGAATGAGAGCAGTAGGACGATGCAAACATTTACTTAAGAAAAGAGCTGATGTTTAAGAATCTACCGTATCTGAGCGATAGAGAGAAAAATCAGTCGACAAAAAATTTGTTAACGAAGCAAAAGTTAACAACAGACAAGAAAATAAAGCAGCACAAGTGCGAGAGGTAGAAGAAACAAATAAATGATTAAGAAATGCTGACATCTAAGAGGGCAGAATATCAGGGAGAGAGAGGCTAGTCATTAGACCATAAGTGTGTTAAATCAGAAAAAGGTAGAAGCAGACAAGAAGGTAAAACAGCAAGAATGTGAGCAGTAGGAGAATACAATTATTTACTTAATAAATGGGCTAACATATAAGAAGGCAGTATGTGAGGGAGAGAGAGACAAGTAATTAGACAAGAAGTGTGTTAAATCAGAAATAGGTAACGGCAGGCAATAACGTAAAACAGCAGGAATGAGAGCAGTAGGACGATTCAAATATATACTTAATGAAGGGCTGACATCTAAGAGGGCAGTATGTGAAGAAGATATATGCAAATGACTAGACAAGATTTGTGTTAAATCAGTAAAAGGTAACGACAGACAAGAAGGTAAAACAACAGAAGTGAGGGCAGGAGGACAGAACAAATACTTAAGAAATGGTGTGATCTAAGAGGGCAGTATGTGAGGGAGAGAGAGATAAGTCACTAGACAAATGTTTGTTAAATCAGAAAAGTGTAATGGCAGATAACAAGGTAAAACAGCAGAGTGAGAGCGGTGGGAGGAAACAAATGGATACTTAAAAATAGGTTTGATATTTAACAAGGCCGTATATGAGCGAGGGAGAGACAAGTCATAAGACAAGAAATGTGTTAGATCAGTAAAAGGTAACGGCAGACAAGAAGTTAAAACATTAAGAATGAGAGCAGTAGGAGGATACAAATACTTACTGAAGAAAAGGGCTGACAAATGAGAAAGCAGTACATGAGGGAGTGAGAGACAAATCATCGAACAAGACGTTTGTTAAATCAGAGAAACTGTACGACAGACATGAAGGTAGAAAAGGGATAGTCGGAGACAGAGGATGAAACAAGTAAATACTTAGGGAAAGCGTTTTCCTTTCAATCGGCCATAAATGAGGGAGAGAGAGAGACATCATAAAGCAAGAAGTGTGTTAAATCAGAGAAAGCATACGACAGAGAAGAACGTAAAAAATTAATAGTCATTGACAGAGATTGAAACATATAATTACTTAAGAAAAGGAATAACATACAAATTGGCTGTAAATGAGGAAGAGAGAGAGACAAATCATTAAACAAGAAGTATGTTAAATCAGAGAAAGCGTACGACAGACAAGAACGTAAAAAATTAATAGTCATTGACAGAGAAAGAAACATATAATTACTTAAGAAAAGGAATAACATATAAATCGGCAGTAAATGAGGGAGAGAGAGAGAGAGACAAATCATTCAACAAGAAATGTGTTATATCAGAGAAACTGTACGACAGACATGAAGTTGAAAAAAAGAAAGGTCAGAGACCAAGGATGAAACCAACAATTACTAGAGAAAAGCATTAGCATATCAATTGGATGTTCATGTGGGAGAGAGAGACAAATCATTTAACAAGAAGTGTGTCAAATCAGAGAAAGTGTACGACAGACACGAAGCTAAGAAAGAATAGCCAGAGATCGAGGACGAGACATATAATTACTGAAGGAAAGCAATAGCATATCAATCGGCTGTGCATGAGAGAGAGAGGGACAAATCATTAAATAAGAAGTGTGTTCAATCAGAGAAAGTGCACGACAGACAAGAAGTTAAAAAAAGAATAGTCAGAGACAGAGGATGACACTTATATTTTCTTAAAGAAAGGGTTATCATATCAATTGGATGTTCATGTGGGAGAGAGTGACAAATCATTTAACAAGAAGTGTGTCAAATCAGAGAAAGTGCACGACCAACTTGAAAATAAAAAAAACGATTGTCAGAGACCGAGGATGAGACAAATACTTACTTGACTAAAGCGTTAGGATATCAATCCGCTCTACTTGAGGGAGAGGGAGGCAAATGATTAAACAAGAAGTGTTTTAAATTAAAAAGAGTACGACAGACAAAAAGCTCAAATGGAATGGTCAGAGACCAAGGGGGAGACATATAACTACTTAAGGAAAGCATTAGCAAATCAATAGAAAGTGGACGAAAGACAAGAAGTTAAAAAGAGAAAAGTGAGAGACCCAGGATGTGACATATAATTACTTTAGGGAAGCATTAGCATATCAATCGGCCGTAAATGAAGGAGTGAGAAGAATCATTAAGCAAGGAGCGTGTTAAATAAGAGAAAGTGTACGACAGACTAGAAGCTAAAAAAGGAATTGTCAGAGACCAAAGATGGGACATATAACTACTTAAGGAAAGCATTAGCATATAAATCGACTGTACATGACAGATAGATAGATAGATAGATAGATAGATACATAGATAGATAGATAGATAGATAGATAGATAGATAGATAGAGAAAGAGAGAGAGAGAGACAAATCATTAAACAAGAAGTGTGTTAAATCAAGGAAAGTGGACCACAGACAAGAAGGTTAAAAATCAACAGTCAGAGACCGAGTATGAAACATGTAATTACTTAAGAAAAGGAATAACATAAGAATCGGTCATACATGAGGGAGAGAGAGACACTGAGAGAGACAAATCATTAAACATGAAGTGTGTTAAATCAGAGGAAGTTCACGACAGACATGAAGGCAAAAAAAGTATAGTCAGAGACCTAGGATGAAACAAATAATTACTTAAGGAAAGCGTTATCCTATGAATCGGGCGTACATTAGGGAGAGAGAGACAAATCATTAAGCAAGAAGTGTGTTAGATCGAAGAAAGTGTACCACAGACAAGAAACTAAAAAATGAACTGTCAGAGAACGAGGATGAAGCAAATACTTACTTCTAGAAAGCGTTAAGATATCAATCGGCTGTACATGAAGTAGTGAGACAAATCATTACACATGAAGTGTGTTAAATCAGAGGAAGTTCACGACAGACATGAAGGTAAAAAAAGTATAGTCAGAGACCTAGGATGAAACAAATAATTACTTAAGGAAAGCGTTAGCATATCAATCGGCCGTAAATGAAGGAGTGAGAAGAATCATTAAGCAAGGAGTGTGTTAAATAAGAGAAAGTGTGCAACAGACAAGAATCAGAATAATTACTTAAGGACATAGTTACTCGAGGAAAGCATTATCCTATCAATGGGCCGTACATGAAGGAGAGAAAAAAATTATTAAGCAATGAAGTGTATTAAATCAGAGAAAGTGCACAACAGACATGAAAGTAAAATTTGAACTGTCAGAGACAGAGGATAAAACTAATAATTGCTTAAGGAAAGCATTACCCTATCAATCGGCCGTACATGAGGGAGAGAGAGACAAATCATTATACAAGAAGTGTTTTAAATTAGAGAAGGTGTACAACAGAAAAAATCTAAAGAATTACTTAAGGAAATAGTTACTTAAGGAAAGAGTTACCCTATCAATTGGCCGTATATGAGGGAGAGGGAGACAATTCATTAAGCAAGGATTGTGTAAAATCAGACGAAGTTCACGACAGACAAGAAGTTAAAAAAAGAATAGCCAGAGACCAAGGATGTGACATATAATTACTTTAGGAAAGCGTTAGCATATCAATCGGCCGTAAATGAAGGAGTGAGAAGAATCATTAAGCAAGGAGTGTGTTAAATCAGAGAAAGTGTACAACAGACAAGAATCAGAATAATTACTTAAGGAAATAGTTACTCGAGGAAAGCATTATCCTATCAATGGGCCGTGCATGAAGGGGAGAAAAAAATTATTAAGCAATGAAGCGTGTCAAATCAGAGAAAGTGCACGACAGATATGAAAGTAAAAATAGGATAGTCAGAGACCGAGGATGAGACAAATACTTACTTAAGGAAAGCGTTATGCTGTTAATTGGTGGTAAATGAGGGAGAGAGAGACAAATCATTAAGCAAGAAGTGTGTTAAATTAGAGAAAGTGTACGACAGACAAGACGTTAACAAGAGAATAGTCAGAGTCCGAGAATGAGACACATAATTCCTTTAGGAAAGTGTTAGCATATCAATCTGCCGTAGATGAAGGAGAGAGAAAAATCATTAAGCAAGAATTGTGTTAAATTAGAGGAAGTGCAGGAAAGACATGAAGGTGAAAAAAGCGTAATCAGGTCAAAGGACAAAACTAACTTTAGGTATCTTACCTGGTTAACATGTGATGAAGTTGGTTGTCATGGGATTAAGAGGTACATCCATTGTCCTCCCATCACATGAGGCACACTATCCTCACATGTTGGCCATGACCCATCATGTGCTAGTAGAAGGTATTGTACTCTAATGCATGACAGAACCTTGAGCTCATCTCATGATCCATCTTGGACTCTGTATAAATACAAGCCTACAACTGGGTTTAAGTTGGTTGAAGAAGTCATCTAGACTCTCAGTTACTTCTCTTGTGTTATTGTTCTCGAATATAATGAAAATAAACAGCATTCTTGTTGTTGTGGATGAAGTTTTATCTACTCCGGTCACAAATTGGCGCAGTGGACAGGATTCATCCAATTGTAACTTAGAACAATAACAGAGCTGTTCACTATGTCAGCAGAAGATCAAGTAGCTGAGCTGAAGAGACAAATGGAGCTGATGTCCCGTGCTATGGAACGACTCCAAGCACAAGAAACCAACGACGAAGGCAGACAGCCAGTCGCCAAGCCGTATGTTGTGGTACCAAGAGAAAAGAAGATACCACACTTCTCTGGCCAGAAGAGTAAGGACAAGCTCCCAGTCGCAGATTTCCTTGATGAAATCAAGAGTGCCATACATAGTAGAAGGATCCCCACTGAGGATTAAGTGGCTTTCGTTACATCATACTTGGAGGGTTCAGCAAAGGAGGGGATCAAAATCCAACCTCCAGAAGCAAAAAGAACACTGGATCAAGTCATAGATATACTTCAGGATACCTTTGGCGAAAGAAGATCTGTTTCACAGTTGCTGACTGTATTCAACTCGTGCAAGCAAAAGGATGGTGAGTCATTGAGGGATTATTCTCACTCTCTTGGCCTCCTCTTACAAGAAATCGAGAAGAAGAACCAGTCAATTGTATCAGATCCGGATCAAGTGTTGCGGGACCACTTTGCTGATGGTGTACGAGATGTTCATCTCCAAATAGAGTTGCAAAGGATGATTCGCCAGGACAGGAAGCTATCCCTCATCGAAATCAGAGAAGAAGCCATGCATTGGTGTGAAGAAGGCACCAGTGAAGCCAAAACAAGGGGATGTCCACACAATCAAAGTTGCAGACCAACCAACTGCAATAATCAATGATTCGATAGAGATGACATCACTCGTGGAGATGATAAGGGAACAGCAGCAGACACTGAACCGCCTAGTGGACCTACTGAGTAAAGACCAACAGGGAACACTCAAGGCCCGAAGGATACAACGAGGCCCAGGGGGAGCCAGTCATAATGCTAGACCTACAAGATGTTATCGTTGCAATGAACTTGGACACCTTGCTCGAAAATGCCCAACAGCACAGACAACCAAGGATAACAGCAAGAGTGCATCAAACACCAGCCATCTACCACTTTGAGCCATGTGACAGATGGGTACACCAGTGGCTCATACCCTGAGGAAATGCTTGAGAGTCGAACTATTGGAAGATGCCCAGTCACAGATGTCATAATCGAGGGATCAATGGTGCCATGCCTTTTGG